>PVHP010021319.1:10000-29550 GCA_004024765.1 Zapus hudsonius
CCCCCCTTCACAGATCCAAGCAGAGAGAAAACCCAGCACCTCCAAAGCAAACAAGCACACTCTCACTTTAACAAATATCAGGACTGCCAGACTTTAGCTCCAAATGTTTTTGCATATGTATAACTGAAATTTTACATCTATCTAAAAATACCTTAGGCCTGGACCCTAGGAGGCCAGGCCAAGGTGACACCTCCTCAAGCCAGACAGCTGGAAAAAAAGAACTAATAAATCTATTGGGGGGCCATCCATTCAAATTACCACATTAGTCTAGCTTAATGAGTGATTTTCAGATTCAATTAGAACCTGTCTCAAAATTTAAGGTGGAAACCAGGTGTGGTAGCACACACCTTTAATCCCAGCACTTGGGAGGCAGAGGTAGGAGGATCACTGAGAGTTCAAGGCCACCCTGAGACTACATAGTGAATTCCAGGTCAGCCTAGGCTAGTGCAAGACCCTACCTCAAAAAACAAATAAAATAAAGTAAATAAGGTGGAGAACTATTAAGGAAGACATATGATTTCACCCACCCTCTGGTCTCCATACACACACACACATATACACACACACATATACACACTAAATTAATTCATATAAAGACACTTGCTTCTTTCTCCTGATATGGCCCTGCCAATAGCGGATTATCTCTGAATCTGAACAGTCACTCACCATCCACTGGGCAGAGTCCCAAGCCTTTTTTGACCCATTCTGAGCTGAGAGAGCCCATTGTATAAGGTCAACTTCACACCTTTGGTAAGAAAGGATCCTGCTAGCCTAGAACATCACACCATCCCATGAGCCCTGTCTCCGTACGAGAGGGCCAACCCATGGAGACAAGGACCCTGATTCCAGTATGTGGGAGCCATGGGCATCTGGGAAGGGGTGATAAATACCACCTAGTTCTGCTTAGATCTAAATGGGCTTAGCTTGGCCATGGGTAGACCTGCACACCAAGAAAAGGCTCTTGACCTCTGTTTATCTGTGGAGATCACTGATATACTCCTCAGCCTGTGTAAATTGGGGTTCTCTAGAGAAACAGAACCAATAGAATGAATTATAAAGGGAACTGATTGGATCAGCTTTCAAGATACAAGCTATGTAGACCAACAACAGCTTTCTGCAGGCTTGAGTGTTGAGGAACATGGTCGCCACTCAGTCCACATGGCTAGATGTCTCAGCAGTCCCAATTAGCACTGAAGGCCTGGAGGATTCATGGAGAGCCACTGGTCTTCAGTCCCACGTTGAAAGGCTGAGGAAACTTAGTTCCAATGACAATGGATGGCCTACCAGGGAGGATACATGTAGGAGCGAATAGTGGGGGCAGCCAGGTAAAAAACACTTACCATCAAGTAGCATGGGCAGACAGGTGAAAAGATCTTTTTGATGTCTTCACATACAAAGGTACAGCCAGCCCTCAATATCCACAGGTTTGACATCTGCATATCCAAGCAATTATAGGTCACAAAGGTCTTTCAAATATATGTACACTATGCATATGCAGGCTTTTCTTGGCATTGTCCCCTAGACAATACACTATAATAGATATAATACATTGTTCTGGGTAATGTAAGTTGTCTAAAGATGGCTAACAGTATACAGGAGGAGGGTTGCAATACTTATGTACTATTTTATGTAAGGATCTTGGGCATCCATGGATTTTAGTAACCATGAGGTAGAAGAGTCCTGGAAGCAACCACCCAAGGATACTGAAGGATGACTATAATTCAAATAACCCATGCTTTCATAAATTACTATTTTCTATAAGATACTAGATTACTTCCATAGAAAACTAGAAGAGTTGTTGATGGTTTAAACAAATAATTCCCTAGATTAAATTTGCTGGACCTCACCTAGCATTGTTGAGACCAGAAAAAGTAGATGTTGTACACTAGGCTCATAACTTTTTTAGCATATGATTCAGGCCCACGTCCACCTCTCACTACATTCACCCACCACCTCCTAGTTTGCAGCTTTAAAACCAGAGAGGATTAGAATAGTCTTCATTGAGTTGTGCTAGGTTTTCCCATGACTCTATCAAAGGAGAGCCTGTTTGACCAGAAGAATGCTGTCGTAGTCAGCTTCAGTTGCTGGGATGAGCTTCCAAACAGACACAGATTATGAAAGGAAACAGGGATTTATTTGAAGCTTACAGATCCATACAGAGAAAAATCCACCAGCAGCACCTCCACCAGCAGGCCAGCACACTCAGGCCACAAACAGCAGGGAATCCAGGCAGAACTCAAACTACTCTGCATACCCATGGCTAGAATTCTAGATCTGCCCCCAGTGACATCTCCTCTGTGGGTCCTTGGCCTGGAAGACACCGCTGTGCATCAGTGTCCACTGGTGTCCGAGGAGCCTGGTGGGCAGGGTCTTGGACGGCAGTGAGCAAAACAGGTACAGACACCTGGGAGACAATCTCATGGACAGCTCGTTTATTAGGTTGGGAAAGGTACTTTTATGCAGGAGGAAGAAGGGGGGGTAACAAGCGGCAAGGGGATTGGTGGGGGCAAGGAAGCCTGTAAATGCCTCATTAGCAGGTAGGGGCTTCTTGGCTGATATGGGTCAAGAGAGGATTGGTAGAGGCCAGTAACCTACCAATGACTGGTTTGCATAGATAAATTGAAGGGACTTTCTCAGTTGCAGGGGAGTTGTATCCTTATCAAGAGTTCTCCAGGGCAGGAGGTCACTGTGCTATGAGAAGAGGAGACCTAGGGCTTACCAGCATTCCTGCATGCCTGAGAGGGGAGCAACTTCATCAAGGCCACTGGGACCAGGCTTTTTAGCTCAAGTCCTGCATCCAGGGATCGGACCAAGATTCTGGCAGTGAGGACCTGCTCAACCTTCCTATCCAGAGCTGCAGTTTATGCTTAATAGCCCAGATCTGTCCCCTCACAGCTCCAGCCCATGTTTAGTGGTGCCCAACACTCCTCCAGCCTGGAGGCTAGAGACATGCTTTTAATAAAACTCCTGAATCTATTGGGGAACATCCATTCAAACTAACACAGTGACCCAGCCATTCCCCTCAGTCAGAGCATGGCTAAAGATAACTTGCAGAACTAAGCATTTGTCCCTATGGCTTAGGAGAAGGGGTTGTGTGGGAGTGGGAGAGAGATAAGACTGAGTAATGGTGGTAAATGTGATCAAAATGCATTATATACATGTGTGAAATTGTCAAAAGTAAAATAGAAACATTAAAAAACCCTGAGATTACATAGTGAATTCCAGGTCAGCCTGGGCTAGAGCAAAATCCTACCTCAAAAATAATACTATCTATCATCTATCTATCCATCTATCTATCAATCTATCTATCTATCTGTAAGATAAAGGATATAAAAATAAACTAAACATATAGGCAGAACATGAAAAACCAAAAGCTTTTTCTCCCTCCGGTGAGAAAGCAACATTGGTAGGATGGTCTTCAGGGAGTGCAGGGTTCAGGCAAGGACATAAGGGCAAAACAGCCAAAGGTTCGAGCAAGGAGGCTCCCTCCAGAGCACTTTTCCACAGAACATGTTATCTTTTTATTCTCTGCTTCCTCCCATAAACTCCAAGGTCCATGAAGCAAGGTTCTGGGTAGTTTTGTCCATGTGATCCATAGGTACCTCTGAGGGCCTGTCCCCATAGTGGTGAATGAAGAGGTAGAAGGATGAATGAATGGATGGATGGATAGTTGATGCATGTATGCTCGGGTAATCACATGAGTGGATGGTACATGCATGTATATTTGGGTAGGGGCATGGATGGGAGGATGGATATGAAAGCTACAAAAACCAAAGTTATTTCTGTGAGTCTCAAGATGGAACCTTGCTGGGTGTGGTGGCAAACATCTGAAATCCTAGCACTCTGGAGCATGAGACAGGAGAAGCATGATTTGAAGTCAGCCTGGGCTACAAAGTAAGAGTCTATCTCAAATGAATAAAACATGGCACCTTGCCCACATTCCCAATATCTTTACAAAACTGTTGATGTACTTAATGATGTTTGTATTAGTCAGGGTTCTCTAGAGGAAACAGAGTTGATAGAATGGATTGTAGTAAAAGGGAATTTATTGGGGTAGCTTATGACAGTCCAACAATAGTAGTCTGCAGGCCCACAGGTGAAGAAACCAGTAGCTGTTCAGTCCACATGGCTGGATGCCTCAGCAGTCCGAATCCAGCCCAGAAGGCCTGATGGCTCCCTGGGGAGCAGCCGCTCTTTAGTCCACAATATGAGGCGGAGGAAACTTGGTTCCAATGTCCAAGAAGAGTAGGAGAGCAGGATGCGAGTGCAAGTCACAAACCAGCACCAGCAGCGAGGGGAAGGAAGGAAGAGGATTTCCCTTACCCCCCAAGCTTCTTGTATCCAGTCGCCTTCTGGAAGGCCCACCCACTTGGGGGAAGGGCAACTCTGGAGGAGGGACCTCCTCCTTTTCTCAATCCTTTCTGCAGGCAAGCTCAGAGACCTGCCCAAGATTACTGTGGATTATTATATTTTTGTTGCTTTTTTCAAGGTAGGGTCTCGCTCTAGCCCAGGCTGACCTGGAATTCACTCTGTAGTCTCAGGGTGGCCTTGAACTCAAGGCAATCCTCTCACCTCTGCCTCCTGAGTGCTGGGATTAAAGGCATGTGCCACCACGCCCGGCTCTATTGTAGTTTATTAAACAGGTCAAGTTGACAATAAACTTAACCATCACAATGTTACAGAACACAGACGAGCCAGCATAGACGGGATCACAATCACCAAAGGTCTTCTCGGTGGGAGCACCCTGGAATAAAAAGAGAACATGAATGAGACTGAAGAGACAGGGTAAAGGAGAAAAAGCCGAGTGATTGGGTGGGATAGTGGGAAATGCATCCTGATTTTGACTAAAAGCATGGATAGGTTGAGTTTAGAATTTCTTGGGCCACTGAGGGATATGGATGCAGAATAGCAGCGTGCCTTTTAGAGAATGTATTGTCCAAGCAATGATGTAAGTCACCTTGACATGGCCCAGGGTTTGGAGCCTACACACTTAGGTTGGAGTCTGCCACTCACTTGCTTTAATCCAATGGGAGAAGCAATTAAGTAGCTTCTTCAAAGAGCTCCAGAATCTTCTGGAAGATACGTGATAGTGCTTTATAAAGTGGGATACAAACATCAACGCCTTTTGATAAACTCCTGCCTGTCTGGCAAGAGATGGGACACTACCACAGAGCTAACCCCGGCAGGCTCTGAGCGATGTTCAGTGACCTCAGGGTTCTCTGATGTAGCCTGAAAGAGACCTTGAAGAGCATGTTGTTCCACCCACCCTGTCATTTCAAAGACAAAACAAAACAAGCACAAGAGCTGGTGTGATGCATTGAACCCTCAATCTGTTGGTCTTGGATATTTCAAAGTAGACATTATATTTAGCAATAAAGAAACACAGAGGCATGAGGCCCTAACTGATGTGTTTTCTGAGCACACAGATGGGAGAGGATTCAAGAGGGCTGCTGATGGAGAGCTGAGGCCTGGGCAACACAATGGTGCCTCTTGATTAGTGAGGACTTGGAGGAAGCCCTGCACTTAATCCGGTCCTGGAGTCAGGGTCATGCTCTGTCTTTATCTTCAGGCACAATTCTCTTTTGATTTTTGTCAAGAGGCCAGATGGATATAGCAACAGAAAAATGAAAATGCATTTCTTGTTCATAGACAAAGGAAGTAGGAACATTTCATAACCCTCTCAGGAGACCCTGCTCCCCACCACCCACCCCCATGTTAAATCACAGCAAAACCCATTTCTGTCTGTTTAACACACACTCCTGCAAAGCGCCAACCAAGCCCTGGGCCATCTGTCTCTAGCCTGACTTCTGACCTTGGGCTGACAATACAATGCTTAGAGATTCACTCTCTGCTCAGGGCTTCTAAAACCTAAAACTAAGGAGCACTTCTGGTAGGGGTTGGGGCATTTGTCTATCAGCAGTACAACCAAAAATGCTGGCTTCCTTCTAAATGCCAGTATGAAGTGGGTAGAGTTTCCAAACTGTTCCAAAGGAATTGACTAAACCTACAACAATCATTTCAGAGATTTTTTTTTTCCTCGTCATGCCTGCTGCTAAGGAACTTGACATTTCTATTAAAGCGCGTGAACCTCCAAGGAAAACAGAGTGACTTACTCTTTCCAAATCTGTGCATCATTTTGAGAAGCACAGAGCTCAGTATGAATGAGAACACTTTCCAGATGTTTAGAGTCAGAACGGCTGACCGGATGCACAGCTGATCTCCACTTGGAATACAATCAGTGAAACTTAACCTGAAGGGGTTTCCATGGAGGTGGTAACTAAGACAAGGAAACCAGAGCTCATCAAGGAACCCATCTGAGAGCAGAAGCAAAAGAAAGGAAAAAAGCAAGTCCTAAAGCCTAAGGGACGCCACCCTGGTGGCTTTGAGAGGAGCTGGGCTAGCGTATGTGTTTCAGGTGTATGTGTTTCAGGTGAGTAGATCGTGGCCCACCTGCCAGACTGTAGTCCTCCTGCCTCATTGCATCGGTTGAAGGCAGAGGATGGGACTTCCGTGAAGGCTGGACTTCATTGAAAGAACCACTGTGTCTGTTTTTTGATACACGCCCTGGTTTCTGCTCTGACTTCGGCAAACTATTTAGAATACTCTGAACCTAAAGAGACATATTTATACTTTTGTTTAGCTGCTGTTGTTCAATGGCTAGTTTGTAATTATTCTAAGTTTTTGTCAGTTCTCCATCAAGAGGCTAGGCACTTACTATCTTGGAAAGAGGAGGAGGATGAAGGGGCAGCTGGCCCACCTGAAGGAGATGAAGAGGAGAAGGTAGGTAAAACAGGCTCAGAAGTAGATGGAGAAGAGGAAGTGATCGTCTCATACTTAATAAAAGAAGAAATTCAGGATTAAAAAGATGATAATTATATTGAAGAAGAAGAGGAAGAGGAGGAGGAAGAAGTGGAGGAGGAGGAACAAGAGGAAGGAGAAAGTCTTTGGGAGAGAAAAAGGATCCAGTGCTAAAGAGGATGGAGGGGCACTGGGCGTGGTGGCACACGCCTTTAATCCCTTCTCTCTTTATTTTCTTACTTGGTAGCCTTAAGAATTTTTTTAGAAGTACTTAGAAGTCCAAGGCAGAAAGATAAGAAGTTCAAGGCCAATCTGGGCTACAGATCAAGACTCTGAAGACAGAGAAAACTTTCAGAGATGTCCCTACGTTAGATGTGCTAAGCCTTCCCAAGGCCTCTATGGGCCAAAGCATGTTTCTCTGGCACAGTATTAATCAGAAGCACTTGTCAGCAGGATTAAATGGTGTCCATTCTAGTCTCTGGTTAGAAGCAGAAATGCCTGCACGTTCGGTCCTATTGAGCTATCTTGAAGGCTTCTTAACTTTCTCCCGACTTGGTCAGCAGGAAGGAAGTACCAGCCCACCACTCACTCAACACGCATGTCTGCTCTGTCTCCCATCTCCAGCTTTAGATGGTAAAGTCCAACGAGGGAAATGTGCTGAGTGATGTTCAGCAAATATTAGGAGTATTAGTCACCTGTTCCCAGCAAGGACTCTCTTCAGGAATGAGCTGGAGGCAGGCTTTCAGATCCCAGGTAAAGGCAGGCTCTTGGCAGGCATGCAGCTGGGCTCATGGGTACAATTCCACTGCAGGCTGAGCCCAGTGGGTCCTTCCTTCCACGTTAACCCAGGAGCTTGATTCCTCCTGACCCACCTCATAAATTTCACTTAAGCCAAATAAAAATATAGATCTGCCCACCCAAGTATTATAAAATCTCAACTGAACCCCTTACGTCACATCTTTTGTGAATTTTGTGATATTTTGTTGTTTTTGTTACACCGTTAGCCAAGTCCCCAGCTATCCTCCTGTCTCCACACCTGCCACAGCTCTGGGCTGCAGGCATGTGCATCCACACCGGCTTTTCCCATGGACCCTGGGGATTGAATTCAGGCCTCATGCTTGTAAGGCAAGTGTTCTTACCCACTGAGCCATCTTCCCAGCCCTGAAGGGGATCTTATATAACCTGTTTAGTGCACTTGCACTTTGATGAGAACCTGTCACATCAGGTCAGGTGTGGAATTTCTCACTTGTGGAAGGAACCATGTCAGTGCACAAAAGACAGTTTGGATTTCTGATTTTCAGATTAAGAATGTTCGACCTAGCCAGCCATGATGGTGAGCACCTTTACTCCCAGCACTCCTGAGGTAGGAGGGCAGCTGTGAGTTCGAGGCCAGCCTGAGACTACATAGTGAATTCCAGGTCAGCCTGGGCTAGAGGGAGACTCTACCTTGAAAAAATAATCTTCAACCTAGCCAGGCATGGTGGACACACCTTTAATCCAAGTACTTAGGAGTCTGAGGTAGGAGGGCCACTAGGAGTTCGAGGCCAGCCTGGGGCTACAGAGTGAGTTCTAGGTCAGTCCCGGCTAAAGTGAGACCCTGTCTCGAAAAAGCCCCCAAAAATATACAACAAAAGACCGATTTCAAAGCTCACTTCCCAAAGCTGGCTAGAGTGGCTCACACCTGTAATACCAGCACTCAGGAGGCTGAGATAAGAGGATTGCCAAGGTTCAAGGCCAGCTTGGGCTACATAATGAATTCCAGGCCAGCCTGGGCTACAAAAAGAGGTCTGTGCATTCATTTTCCTCCAACTGAGGTCATACCTCCAGTTGGTCCTGATTTGACCATGTGCGAGTGGACACGTGGCTGATCCCCTCGCTCAGACATCCATCCCCAAGATGGCCATGCAATCTACCCCATTCCATGTCTCCAGCAGCTTGCTCATGAGGCCTGGCTGACATCCTGTCACGGTGTCATTTGTCCACACCCCATCTACAGAGGAGATGCTCCTCCTGCACCCAGCACAGCTCTGTGGGTGGTCTGAGAGCCAGGCAAGACCGTCTAAACACACTTCTCTTACGGCAGCCATGGCTGGTGTTCTTGGCAGTCACATCCCAGCACTGAAGTTAACTTGATTCTTAAATAACTTTCAGCCCATTTTACTCCAGTCTCGACTAAATCTCATCCCTACTCCCTACCCCCAGCCTGGGACTGCAGTCCACTTCCAAGATGCAAGCAACACGGGAACTTTCGTTTGCCAGGTGTTTAAAACTCATTCTTAAAAAGGAGATAGATACGCTACAAATCAAACACTCATCCAACAACCGAAACGAAATCCACATACCTGTCAGGGTGAAATAAAGACCAGACCACTATGCACACTTAATTGCTTGCCTATTAATTTGAGCCAGCTATTAATTCCAGGCTGGCACGCAGGCAGCCTGAAGGAATGAAGGCATCGGTTCTAGTCACAGGGAGATGATGACACCTTTAGGTCGGGCAACTTGAGAGGCCAGGATGGGGCTTGCAGCCAGGTTCCCATGTCTGTCAGTGTCCCTGACACCTACCCTGAGAAGGACCCATGCCTGAGCTGGCTGGACTCACTAGGCACGTTCATTGCTAAGCTTCCTGCTCTAGATTCCAGTCTTGAGATACAATGGC
This sequence comes from Zapus hudsonius, assembly GCA_004024765.1. Lineage (NCBI taxonomy): Eukaryota > Metazoa > Chordata > Mammalia > Rodentia > Dipodidae > Zapus > Zapus hudsonius. The sequence continues at coordinate 19,458 of PVHP010021319.1, forward strand.
AAGAAGCACAGAAGAGAAAACACAGATAGCAGCTTAGGAAAATAGTGTAAATGGGGCATCTGCCCCTCTTTTGAAAGAAATAGAGCTGGATCTGCTGACACATTCTGTAGGGAAATCATCTCATAAGCAAGATGGTGTTCACTCACCTCCTGGCTTGAGGCAGAAAGTCGGTTCCTCCCCCCCACACACACCCCAATACATCCCAGAAGAGGGCACTGACCCCTCAGATTTCCAAGGCCCTGGCCAGGGAGTCAGACACCCTGAGCACAGTAAGGAAATATGAGCCATGTGCTTTATGAAGTCCCTCCATGAATCCTCACAATGGGGGCTTGTGACGAACCACCAAAGACGCTTCTTCCTGGCCACTCTTCCCCCTTGGTCTGTTCAGCCATCACTGTCATCAGCACTGTGAGCCCTCCTTTGGCCTCCCCTCTTTCTTTGGCTTTTGGTTACAAGGAAAGTCCAGCTCAGTTACAGGCACAGTTTGAGCTTTCTGCCTGAGCATCTCCATGGCTTTGTGACTGCTGTAGGTCCCATGCAGGGGTCTGCTGACCCGAGGCCCCCCTGAACCCCCACACAGCTGGCAAGTGGAATGGACCTGTATCAGAAGATCTCCATCTCAGAGCAGGCTCGCGCACACAGGGCCCCGGTTCTCCTTTTATTGCAGTTTCTTTTAGAAATGTTCAAAGCAACTCCATCTGTTTCCTTTCATTGGGACTTTTATGTTCCTCTAGTCCAAAAAAGGAGAGGATAAAGTTCATTGACTCCAGCTAGTAACAATTATGATATTCACATAAATTTCATTGAATCTGGTGAATATTGAAGTGCTCACTACCTCTGCCCCTACTGCCCTAGTCAAGATGAAGGGAAAATAGTTAAACCTCAGAATAAGGCTCCAGAAGTCTTACTGGCTGTAAAGAGTTTGCCATGGGGTTTTAATCTGCCACTTGCGAATGGTCAGCCATGCCTTGGGACTAGCTATGTGTGCCGTGAAAGACACAGACTGAAGCATACACTACTCTACATTTTATTTCTCTTTCTAAAATATTTTTATTTTTTGAGAGAGAGAGAGAAAGTATGGGCACACCAGGGCTTCTTGCCACTTGGTGCATCTGGCTTTACATGGGTCGTGGGGAGACATATCCAGACTGTCAGGCTTTGCAAGCCTTAAACCACTGAGCCATATCTCTAGCTGCCTCCTCCCCACATTTTACTTCTTGAAGAAAGAAAGAATCTGACACAAATGAGCAGGGGGTTGATAGGAGAAAGGGACCTGGATGTGAAAATCCACCTGTGTTGCAGTCAGCCTTCTAGTTGCTGCGCAGAAAGAACCCAAACAAAAGCGGCTTGTGGAGGAATGGGTTTATTTGGCTTACGGACTCGAGGGGAGACTCCATCCTGGCAGGGAAAACGATGGCATGAGCAGAAGGGTAGACATCACCTCTGCCACAGCACTGCAAACAGCGGCAGGAAGGTGTGTCAAATACTGGCAAGGGGAGGCTGGCTTATAACCCCCATAAGCCCGCCCCAACAACACAGCTCTAGTGAGGTTCTAGTTCCCGAATTGCCATCAGCTGAGGATCGATCTATCAGAACACATTCATTTGTTTGTGGGGGACACCTTGATCAAACCATGACAGTCCGCCCCTGGCCCCCACAAACTAATAATCATACATGATATAAATACAATGCATTTAGCTCAACTCTTAAATCCCCACAGCTTTCAACTGAGCCATAATACCAAAAATAAACCCATAATGGCACAGAACATTCACAATGCAAAACATAAGGCACAGCAAAAACAGATTGACCAATACGAGATTTAAAACAAACAGGGCACCATCAATCTCTAACTCCAAGTTCAATGATTCTAACCAATAACACAAGTCTCTTGGAGAGTCAATTCCGCCCCTCCAGCTCGGCTACTCACAGTACGAGAAACTTCATCCGGTGCTGGCAGCTCGCCTTGGCACGCATCCATAGTCCTGGAATTCACTGAGTCTCCATTGCAACCCACAGTTCATCCTCATGGCTCCATCAGGCTCCATGCAGGCAACCCAGCACACCTGCTTCACATTTCGGTGGCCATTTTTCAAAAACAAAACTGTGTTGCAAATCCAATGACCCATTCCTGCATTTGCCATACTCCAAAGAATCAGGTGGGGTACCAACTTGTTAATCCATGAGAAACAAAGCATTCAGGCCCCTTCCTGCAAAGAGTCCGCATTCTTCCTGTTCCAATGCAGACCACCTGGCCCAATCTCAATGGCTTTCATCTCTCAAACAATTGCAGGTGAATGGGCAGCAGTTTTGACCCAAAGATCTTCTTTCTGTGCCATCTCCATCTGCTCACACCAGTCCATCTTTATGTCAAGCAACCCTGCACAGGTTCCCAGGACACAGGCAGACAGAACGCAGCAAGCCTCTCACGCAAACTGCTTCTGGCACAGTCCTGACAAAGTTCTTTCTCCACCTCGTAAGCCAAACCTCACAGTCCATAGTTCTGATTACATTCAGGTCTTGTAACTCTGACCAGAATGATCCATCATGCTGTACTTACAGCACTGCAAGGCACCTCTTAGGACGAGGTTTCCAATCCGTCCATATTCAGACAGCAGAGCCAGCCTGTGTGGGTAGAGGTGTCAGGGTGCAGCCCATAGGTGAACTCGTCACTGAAGCCACTTGGAGCTGCTTTTACAAGACACACATAGCCTGTTGCCCAGACTGCTGACAACACTATGTGGGTCCCAGAGCCATTTCCAAGCCCATCCACGGGTCAGAACACCAATCAGGACACTCATAGGCCACCTCTGGCCAGATGTAGGGTCTTATTCAGGGCTACGACTCAGCTCAGAACAAACACACACAGAAGTTTGCCAGAAAAGCAAAACCCAAAGCATGTGTCATCGCTTAGGATGATGAGGAGGAGGGCCTCCCAGGCGGCGCAGTGTTCTGGGACAAGAGGACCTGTCTCGGGGCCCATTCAGCTCATGCCCTCAAGGGGTTCTGGGAATTCCACTCACTTCCACACACCTCCCTGCCTCCTCCATGAACTAAAGATGAGATGGACACGGTCCACAGGCCAAAACTCCTCAGCAAGCTGCACTGGGTATTTCACTGGTCCCGATGTGCCTGGAGATAAAGTCTCATCCATTTCCTCTTGCCAAGTTGAGCTTTCATAAGTAAAAGGAACCATGAGTTTTGGGACCATTGAAAATATTGTAATTTTTAAAATAATAAATATAGGGGCTGGAGAGATTGCTCAGTGGTTAAAGGGACTTACTTCCAAAGCCTTGATGGCCTGAGTTCAATTCCCCAGCACCCACATAAAGCCAGATACACAAAGTGACACATGTATCTGGAGTTCATTTACAGAGACAAGAGGCTCTGATGTGCCCAATCTCCTGCCCCCTTTGTAAATAAATAATAAAACTTTTTAAAACGATAATAAATATAGGAGATATATATATAATTAACGCAAATTATTATATAATAAATCACATATGTAGCAAAAACAAGTCAGAGAACTTTTCTACGCTCCTGGGCATCCTCAGCTCTTGCTCCCCGGACCCCCTCATGGCTTGCCTGACCCTACCACAGGCCCAAATGTTAATGAATGTCATGACAATGGCATAGACATTTTCTGCTGTCTCGGAGGCTCTGAGCGGAATACTGAGCACACACTCACAGCTCGAGAGGTTCTGGCCATTGATGGATGGAGTTTGATCAAGCAGGAGCTTAAGTCATGAGTGAAACCAAACTAGTGAATCATGATGACACCAATGAAGTGGAGACCCCAGAAGTTTGGTCAACTGTCAACCTGGGCTGCTTCTGCACTGAACCCCTCCCTCGTGGGTTTTCTCCTCCCAAGCTTCTCAGCATGCATTCTGGAAGCTCATCACAGGAGACATGCAGAATTGCTTTGTGTCTTAACGTGTAATCTATTATGGAGAAAGTTGCACAGGTTACTAAGAAGAATGTATATTCTGTAATGTTTGCATAGAATGTTCTGGAAATGTCTATTGGGTCAATTTGCTCTAAGGTATCATTTAACTCCAATGTCTCTACTTGTTTTTTGTCCCCATGACCAGTCTGTTGATGAAAAACGGGTGTTGAAGTCATGCGTTGGGATTTATCTTTGATTTTATATCAAGTAGGATTTATTTTATTCACCAGCTGTGGTGGCACACGCCTTTCATCCCAGCACTTGGGAGGCAGAGGTAAGAGGATCACTGTGAGTTTAAGGCCACCCTGAAGCTACATAGTGAATTCCAGGTCAGCCTGGGCTACAGCGAGATCTTACCTTGAAAAACCAACAATAATAATAATTATTATTATTATTTTATAAAATTAGGGAGTCCTGTGTTTGGGGTGTATATGTTTAAAACTGTAACATCCTCTTGGGGGATTAGTTCCCTTCCTGAGTATGAAGTGGACTTCTTTGTCTCTTTATCTCTTCTGATGAACGGAGAAGTGTTCCCTTGGATTCCTGAAGTCGGACCTGTAGGATCACCACAGGGTGGGCGCCCTGGGAGACAGCCCCAGCTCTTTCACTCCTGGATTGAAGCCTGCTGAGCCTGCACATTCTCATCTGTGAGACTGCATGATATCTGCCTCCCATGAAGATGAATGAGATCGTGTGTAGTCACTCAGCTGTGTGTGGACAAACCGCCGCTGGCCCAACAGCCACTCCCCAGCCACCTCCTCCTCGTTTATTCTCTAATGTCCACAGAAGCTCAGCCTCTGTTCCACAGCCTCTTTGGTCAGTCGGAGTGGCCATGTGACATAGATAAAACCAGTGAAGCACAAATTGGAGTCTGTAGCCAACTTGTTAAACTACCTAGTGGCAGAAGTGGAGCCTGGCCAGGAGCTCCAGCTGAGAGAGCTCCAGCTCAGGGAGGTTGGCCCTTAAGACCCAGAGGACCAGGCAGCTGGGCTGCAGAGTGTCAGTGTCCAGGGCAAGGGACTGAGTAAGGAAAGTTCAAGTTCAAGGTATGGTAAAAGGATGTAACTGAGTGGGGAAGAGCACGACGACATAGTATTAGGAAGCAAACGCAGACAACCATCCCTGTTCCTGTTTCCAACTGAAATGGCTTCAGAGTTTTATTAGTCAGAATGATTTAACAAGGTATAATAAGAAATCAAGATCAGAGATAGCAAACTATGGACCATAAGCCAAGTCTACCACCAATTCTGGTTAATAAAGTTTTATTGGAACATGTATTACCTGTGGGGGCTGTTTTTATGTTACAGCGGAAATATTCAGGTCATTGTGACAGAGACCATATGAGTTTGTGTGTGTGTGTGTGTGTGTGTGTGTGTGTGTGAGATCGTAAGTGTATGGGCACACCTGCATAGAGGTCTACATTTGGTGTCTTTTTCAGTGTCTCTTCACTCTTTGACACAGGGTCTCTGACTAATCCTAGAGCTCACTGATTTGGTTAGACCAGCTGGCCCATGAGCCCTGGAATTCTCTGTTTCTGCCTCCCCAGCGCTGGTACCACAGGCATACATCACCATACTTGGCGTTTTACATGGGTGCTGGGGATCCAGACGTGAGTCCTTATGCTAGTCCAGCAAGCAGTTGGACCCACTGAGGCAACTCCCTAGCCCCATGTGGCTCTTAGAGTCTCGACTACCTAACCTGCTGCACGAAAAGTTTCCCAAGAACCCCTGATGAAGAGCCTACAGTGTGACATCAAGTAACTCCCAAAGCCAATGACTCCCTCCCACAAAGCCAAGCCAGCTGAGGCTCCACACAAGCCACCAAGCTTGCCATTCACTGTGAAGTACCAAGATGGCTCTTCTAGGATAAAGCACGTTCTCACACCCACTCTTGTAGGCCATGACCCGGGCCTTCTGCAACTCCTACAGTTCTACCTAGAGAACCCTGACAGATGGGACGTACAAGGAGCTGGATGCTTGGAAGGAGCCAGAAAGCCAAGTTTGGAAGGCGTTGTTAAAACACACAGTGGCACATCTTTTTTCTATTCCTATTAAAATTTTTATATGGTTGTTAAATTTTCAGCATCTACTGATACGGCACTATGGGTTTTTCCATAGGAAGGGTGATGGGCTGGAGATATGGCTCATTGGTTAAAGGCAGGATAATGTAACAAATCATGCTGATAAATTTTCTGTGAGGAAGTCATTTAGGCATTCATTTCTAGAGCAGTCTGTTTAGTCAAAGTTCATTATTTTTGATAACAGTGCGTTCTGTGTATCACTGCCCGTCGCCCGCGGAGGGCAGTGATCATACAAATACACACACACACCGCTTGTGGGTTGATGAAAGTGTGTCTTTTATTGCGGGGAATGAGGCAGTATATATAGAGCTTCCTGGCCAATCAGGGGGTTAATGATAAGAACCTGTGCATAATAGCCAATCGCGATCACCTCCTGAAACTCATTAAGCCAAGCCCCTCTTGGCAGGCTGTCAGGTGCCGTCCAAGACTAAGCCAGGGTGTGCCTCCAAAGGCCCCCAAAGGCTTTCACCCCTGACACTGTGTATTTTATTTTTACAGCTACATTCATCAGTAAGACTAAAATGACCAAACTCTTATTTTTGCCTTTTTACACTCTGTCTTTATGACAGGTCAAGTGTTTCTTTATGTCAAGTGTCAATGCTGGCACTTCTTTGGGATGTTTTACACTATCAACTTGACAGGACCTGGACTCACCTGTGAAGGGTTATGTAGATGAGGCTAGCCTCTGTGAACATCTCTGAGGGATTCTCTTGATTAAGTTAATCAAGGTTGAGAAGTCCCACCTTAACAGTGGGCAGCACCATCCATGGGCTGGGGTCCCGGATTGTATAAAAGGAGAGAGTGGGCTGAGCATCAGTGTTCATCACTCTCTCCTTCCTCACTGTGCTGTGTGACCAGCTGCCTCAGGCTCCTGAATGGGCCTTTCCTGCAGACTGTAACCTGGAACTGTAAGCTAAAATAACCCTTCCTCCCTTAAACTGTTTCTTTAGCAGGTCTTTTGCCCCAGCAATGAGAAATTGACTATTATGTCATCATCGGTGTCACTTGGAGAGGAATCACAAAATACTGAGGTCCAAGGACAACTTCAGACTAATTTTGTCAGAATTTTTAAGTCTAGAAACAAATCAGCAGTATGTCAGGAATATATAAAATCCTCTGCTAATTCAAACCATGCAGATAGAATATACTACTAAGATTATACTGAATTCAAATTTTTTGCAAGAAAATAAAAATCATTATAGATATCAAATTATCCTCTCATTTTTCCATATACAATGTCTGGCATTAAAATAACTGGACACACTAGAAAACAAGAAAGCCAACAAAAGAAACAAAACTTTTGATTCCAAATAATTGAGGTATAAGGCACGAAATTTTAAAAAGCTATCCTTAAAAATAATTGTTTTTTAAATCTTGTTTGTGCTGGAGAGATGGATGGCTCAGAGACTAAAGGCGCTTGCTTTTAAAGCCCGATGTCCTGAGTTTAATTCCCCAGCACTCATGTAAATCCAGAAGCCCAAAATGATACATTGATCTAGAGTTTGTTTGCAGAGACAAGAGGACTTAGTATGCCCATACTTCTCTCTATCTCTCTCTCTCTCCTCTTCTCTCCTTATAAATCAATTAAAAATTTAGATCTTGTTTGACAACTGGAAATCATTTGTAGAAGGAAATCTTACAAGTGAAAACATGTTATACTGAAAATTAACTCATGGGGGCTGGAGAGATTGCTAAGTGGTTAAGGTGTTTGTTTGCTGCAAAGACTGATGACCCAGGTTCATTTTCTTCGTATCCATGTAAAGCCAGTTGCACGAGGTTGTAGCATGCATTTGGAGTTCATTTGCAGCTGCTGGAGGCTATGGTGTGCCCATTCTCTCCATCTCTCTTCTATCTATTTCTCCTGGCAAATAAAAATATAAAAAATTAAGAACTCAGCATGTAAGTTTAGGCACAGATTAGACATAGCTGAGGAGAGACATGGTAAAATGAAAGGCCGAATAAAAGAAAAGGCACAAGAAGAAGGTGCAGAATGACAAAGGAAAACAAAAGAGAAGGTGAAATATAGAGAGGATAAAATTAGGTCTAGCGTAAAAAACTGGACTCATGTTAAGTGATTAATACTTTGGATAAAAGCTCTATTAGATGTTGGAAATACTTCCAAAACTGATGAAAAATATCAAGTCACAAAGTCTAGAAGTCTTATAAAACCCCATGCAGAATAAAGAAAAATATACATATATCATCACATTATATTTAAACTGCTAAAAACCCAAAACAACAAGAATGTCTTTTAAAGGCTTAGGAAAATATACAAATTTCTTTAAAGGGTCAATAAGTAAAGTGACAGCAGACTATTTACAGAAACAGTGGGAGGCAAAGACAATGGAACAATGTTTTTATTAAAGGGCTGAAACAAAATAACTGACAACCTAAAAGTGTACACCCAACAAGAATGCCATTCAAGAATGAAGGTGGGGCTGGGGAGGTAGCTCAGTGGTTAAAGGCACTTGCTTGCAAAGCCTGCTGGCCTGGGCTCAATTGCCCAATACCCACATAAAGCCAGATGCACAAAGTGGTACATATATCTGGAGTTCATTTACAGTGTGGCAAGCGATCCTAGCATACCTATCCCCCCCTCTCCTGCAAATCAAAAATTAAAACAAGGACTGGAGGTGAATTAATGACATCTTTTCAAGAAAAAGAAAAGCAATAGCAAAGGCAGGTTACAAACCTCAGCCCATTCTGGTACAACCTTGTTATGCGGTAAGAAATGAGTCCCAGGTCTCTCCCTGCCTGGCTTTGGGAATAGGCAGGTTGCCTTTGGTTACCTGTAAGTAGTAAGGATAAGGACAGAAGAAAGGTTTCAAGATGAAAAATCTGGACTTCCAGGAAATATAGGCATGTGGTAGCTAAAATATTTTAACAAGAAAAAAGTATGATTACATTACTGATGTCACATATAAATCAGCACTTCGGGAAATCTGACCATAAGTCACCTGAGTACTTAGAGCTACTACTCTTTTCTCTTCGACCTCATGCAAGCCAAAGGTAGAAACACCTGCAGATGCTCCAGGTCAGCCAGGACTGGGAACCCTTTGTTCCCTTGAGTCTCTAGTTCCCAGACTAAAGATGGCTAACTAGAAGTATCACAAATCAAATTCATGTTCCAACCTAGGGTGGGGGGATGCAGAGAATGGGCTGCAGACATGGCTCAGGGATTAAGGCCACTTCCTGTGCAAACATGAGTGCCTGAGGAGGCCTGAGAGACAGTTGATCACGGTCTGAAACCCCAGTGCCAGGGAGAGTAGAAACCCAAGAATCTCCAGAGCTTGTGAAAACACAGCAAGCTCCAGGATCTGCAAGTGACTCTGGCTCAAACAAGAATGAAGAGAAGAGTGACAGAGCAGTGAGCGCACCCGCCAGAGGTGAGTACACCCCGTCACAGGTGAGTGCACCCCGTCACAGGTGAGTGCACCCCACCACAGGTGAGTGCACCCTGCCACAGGTGAGTGCAACCCACCACAGGTGAGCGAGCACCTGAGGGTGTGTACTATGCACACACATACATGACCCCTAGTCAATCTTCCAATCAGCAGCATCTGGCTGAGGCCTGCTGCGCTCTCTCTAGAAGTGTCCTTGTCTAACGGGAAGGACCCCTGTGGTGACATCAGGCCTGTCTACTTGGTAACCCTATTCCTTCCTCTGTGGGAAGGACTGCATGGCTCACAGGAGAAAACTGACAGGCAGCCTGGGAACCGCTCAGGGTGTGACCTCTCTTTGATCAAGCTCTGGGTGTGAGGCTTGCACTAAACTCTCCCCTCACCCTTCACCCACCCCCACGGGTGCCATGTGGCTTAGGCAGAGTGGCCTTTTTACCAGGTACAATTCAGAAACTCAAGAATCATGGCCAGGCGTGGTGGCACAAGCCTTTAATCCCAGCACTTGGAAGATCACTGTGAGTTTGAGGCCAGCTGAGACTACAGAGAGAGTTCCAGGACAGCCTGGGCTAGAGTGAGACCTTACCTCAAAAGTAACAAAAAAAATAAAAATAAAAATAAAACAGGGCTGGAGAGATGCTCGGCTGGTTAAGGTGTTTATTTGTCTGC
>PVHP010021320.1:0-29565 GCA_004024765.1 Zapus hudsonius
GGATGCCTCCCATTTTAATTGGTGCGGTGGAGGGTTGATTTTTGTGCGCCATGGAGGCTGTTTAAATGGACATGTGGTAGACTGAGGGGTGTCTAAATGTGCAACCATGGAGATTGTAAGGAATCCCATCTCCTGAGTAAAGACAGCAGTCTGGGTTGAAGATCTAACTGCTCGTGTTTATGCAAAAAAGAAGAAACTACAGAAGATGGAAAAGCTGGTGCCTGAAGGTTTGTACACGTGTGATTGTGTGTGTGTGTGTGTGTGTGTGTGTGTGTGTGTAGGGGTCAGAGGTCAACCTTGGCTATCTGTCCTCTTCTTCCTCCTTGTTCGAGGTAGGGGTTTTCATTGTTTCCAAGGAATTCACCAGGCTAGCTGTCCTGAAAGCCTGGGGAGAGTTTCCTGCCTCCTCCTCCCATCTTAGACTTGTTGGGCTCAGAGATGCTGTCTAGCTTTAAAGTCTGTTCTGGGAGCTGAACTCAAGTTCTCAGGCTCTGTAGCATACACACAAGCTCCTTCACTCCCTGTATTTTTTCCTGTAGGAAAAAATTCAGTTATTTTTGGCTTTTTTTTTTTTTGGAAAATGAAAATCATTTGCGATAGGTAGAGAAGGCCCTTCCACTTGGGTAATACATGCGTCAAAAGGAGACCTGCCTGGTTGATGCTCTCTCCTTCACTTTCCACAGCTTAGAGAGAGCACATCATGGAGGGTTCTTGGTAATTACAACCTTGGCCATGACAGAACCTTACCCCCTGCCTACCCATCTTCTTTCTTTCCTTCCTTCCCTGTCTTCTCCCTCCTGCTATAGAGGGTAGCCAAACAAAACAAAGCAAAACCCCAACCAACCTGTTTCCCAGAGAAAAGCATACAGGGGACTTTCTCATCCTTACTATCAAAAAAGCCTTCTACTTCCTGAGCAGTAGCCTGCAGCCTGCCTTGGGAAGCCTCTGTCCCCATGGCTTTAGGAGCACCAAGAAGACCTGAAAATCCATGGGTGGGTGTGGGGACAGTGAGTCTGGGTAAGCATTAGGCATAACCTTTAAAAATAGCTTGTTTTTCATTTTGGGGAACATAACCTCCCTGTTCCAGTTTAGGAACACTTGATTTTTAACTCTTCCTTCTGGTACTGTGGGATATGTCGGGGCAAAAATATCTTTATCATGAAACTAACAACCTTTTTAAAAGTTTTCCCTTGTGGGAGAAAGAAAATGAACAGTAATGCATCATAGTAGCTAGCCATTGTTAAAATGGAGTATTTACACACAAGAGAATATGTCTTTACATCATTGATGTAGTCTGAGCTCGGCTGATTGGAGATGATTGACAGGAGCTGATGAACCTTGGGCACGAGGTTAGGAGCGTGGTGTGGCCCAGCTGTGACACCACACACATGCTGGACAGGAAAAGAAATGTGGATTCCAGTCCTTCTGCTTGTAACATTTGCTAATTTGAGAGCATTCTTTTCCTAACTGTAAAATTTTTTCTGGTATAGTTGTGGTCATTTAAAAAGTAATGATTATAAAAAACAAACTTCTATACTACCCAAAAAACCCTTATACAAAGTAGTTTTCTCTCTTTGATTAGAAATGTGTTTTTAAGTTTCATTTGTGTACGTTTTTAAACTGAAGAGTACCTGAAAAGATGCTGATATGCATGCATTTTGGCATATATATGTGTGCAGTATGCATGCATTTGTGTGTGCACACTGGTGTGTGCAGGGGCATGTGGATGTGTGTTTGTGTGTGTAAAGACCAATGATGGGGGTCGTTATTAATTGCTTTCTACAGTATTGGTTGAGCTGGGGTGTCTTAAACTCCCAGCTCACTGATTCAAATAATCCAGCTGGCCAATAAACCTTAAAGATCCTCTTGTCTTTGCCTCCCAAACTCTGGGATTACAAGTGTGAACCACCACACGTGGTGTTTATGTGGGTTCTGGGGATCCAATCTGAGGTCCTTATGCTTTTACAGCATGTCCTTTACTAACTGAGCCAGCTCCCCCGTCCTGTGTCTGCATTTTTAAGAATGAGCAAGGGTATTGAAATAAGAATACCACAGATCACTTTAGGATGACAAATCCATTCGCCTCTCAACCCATTAGGAAGAAGGTTTCGCCTGTCTAAAACCTTGTGGGAGAAAGATTGATTGCTTGCAAAGAATTGTGTACTAGCCTTTTGTTTCTCTTAGAATACCAAACAAATACAAACAGCAACAGAAACAACCAAAAACCAAACACCATGAACCAACCTACCTCCCACCCACCCAACCTACCTCTCACCCACCCACCCACCTCTCATTCTTCTAATGTTCATTGAGCATTATTTAGGTGGTGTCTCCTGTAGTTATCAGTAGTTATCACAATTCTTGCTTTGATTCAAATAATGAAATTAACATTGATGTAGAACACATTTGACTTATAGTTTTTCACATCTAAAATTGAAGTGATATCATTGGAAACCTATTTTGAGTTTTTATACCTTCCAGGGCTGTCATAGGCAGCATCATACTCTCTGAGGAAGCTGGACATCTCTCATTGAGCACGGGGACCCTGGGGGAAGCCTGGAACCATGGCTTGCTTAATGTCGCTGAGCTAGGGTGCTGGGAAGGTTAATATTGTGTAAATTTTTAATATATAATAGTTTGAATTTATGAGTTTATCAGGTTCTGTATCTATCATAAGCCAAAGAATATCTCTCTGTATCACTACCAACCGGCACCTGCTGTGTAATCAAAGGAAGCAGAAAAGCACCACTTTTATGGGAACCTGGTGAGGCTGCCTTCCTTGGGGGAAGTAATATTTGAATACAGATATGAAGTAAGTTATGGGATAAACAAACCTGGAACTCTGTTTGTCATGTGAATTATGATAAGAATTAATGTAGTGACAGTATTCAGCTAGCTTGGATGACGGGTCTTGTTTGGGTTTCCTACTCTGGGAGCATGGATAAAGTCCCTTCTGTATCGTTTTAAGTTTGCATTACAGTTGGTTAAATATGAGAGAGTTTGGAATATAATACTCCTAAGATCTCAAGTACATGTCCCTAATATCATACTTCATAAAAACTAAGTTGAGGAAGGGAGCTAGCTCAGTGGCAGCTTGCTTCTTAGCATGAGCTATGCCTTGGGTCTGATTCCCAGCATCACAAAGACAGCTGAGTCAGAGTAATCGAAAGAAGTTACATATTGAGTAAGGTATAGGTACATGCTGTCCCAAAGGTACCTTCTCAGATTTGGGACAAGCACCCAACCGTAGGAGATTATGGGAGGAAATGGTTTATTTTGGTTTACGGTTTCCAGAGGAAGCTCCATGATGGCAAGGGAAAACATGGCATGAGATGAGACTGGACATCACCTTCTGCCCACACTGGGGGACAGCAGCAGAGGAGAGTGTGCCCACTAACACTGGCTAGCGAGGGCTAAGAAACCATGAAGGTCCACCTCCTCCAGCAAGGCCCACATCCCAAGTTGCCACCAGCTGGGGTTCGAGGTTTAAGCCACCACAGTACATATTTTTATAACTCTGTCTGAAAAAAGAAATTTGAATAGCTAATTCCAAATGCAGAAAGCATAACTTGGAAACAAACAGATATATTTGACAAGTTAAAAATAATACATACTTGGGCTAGAGAGATGCACTTGCCTCCAGTGCCTAAGGCCCTGGATTCAATTTCCCAGTACCCACATGAGCTAGACCCACAAGGTGGTGGCCCTGGTGCATTCTCTCTCTCTCTCTCTCTCTCTTCTTGAAAATGAATAAATAAAATATTAAAAAATAATACATACTTGTATAATAAAAATTGTCAGTTTCATATGAATAAATTGGAGATGACTAAGTAAAATCTGATAATGAAAATTAATATTTTTCATAAAAAGCTTCTACCATAAGGTAGGTACTTGAATATAAAGATAGGAAAGTATTTAAGGTGATTTTAGATGAAAATACATACAAATAACTAGTTATGAATGGACTGATATTTTATATGATTGATGGTGTAAAGTTACAAATTAAGATAAAATTATCAATTTCTTGCTATTAGTTTGGGTAAGATTAAAAGGTAATGATACTAAATATTAGGAGATGTGGCAGATATTCATAAAAGCTCTGTTAAAGCATCTAGGAAATACATGCTTTTCTGGAGAAGTATATTTAAATTTTTAAAATGTGATTGCCTTTTGACCCAGAAATTGTGCTTCTGGGAATTTATCTAAAATTGTAATTATGAATATATGTAAAGACTTAGCTATAGTTATTCTCACCACATTATTGTAATAATTAAAATGCATGAGGTAATCAAAAGGTCCAATAGGGAAATAAATAAATCTGGCACATTTACAAAAAGAACACAGGTTGCCATTAAAATAAAAATGATTTTGAATTTATTGTTTTGGAAGCTTGTCTCTAAAGTATTGTCAAGTGAAGGAAATATAATTCCAAATAGCATTTATATTGCGTTTTCATAATAACATATTAAGAATTGCTGTATGTTAAGTATTTTCCTTAAAGCTTTGTTTTTATTATTTCATTTAATGTAAAGGGTTATATTATTTAGTAGTGGCTGTTTGAAAGGCAGGTAGCACTAGTTTTAATAAAGTTTCACTTGAAGATGAAATAAAAAATGAGTGATTGACATATTTATTTGTCATTTTAAATAACATCCATAGGACATTATTAGGTAATTAGAAAGTATTCTTTACTAAGGTACCTTTGAGGCTCTATACAAATAAATCAAGTTGTAAAGAATAAGAAACAATATTTGAGTTTAAAAGTTTAAATACATTTTGGAAAAAAATCAAAGAAATGTATGTATATGAGGATAATTTGATTTGCATTAGTCTACCATCAAGTGCTTCCTTAATCCCAACCATTGCTAGGAACAAAGCAAGAGAGGAGGCAGAATTGAGACTCAAGATGTGAAACATGAACTTTTTTAGGAGGAGGGAATCCTTGTTAATGCCATATGTTATGTCATAATCAGGCACACGCCGCTGGGATGAATCTCCAAACCAGGCACAATTTTGGGGAGGAATGTATTTATTGAACTAATAAATCCAGGGAAAGTTGTTAAGGAAAAAGGCTGGCCCCCTTTCACAGATCCAAGCAGACAAAGACAACACCTCCAGAAGCAAGTGAGCACACTCTCACACTGTAACTCACAAAACAGGATTGCCAGACTTGAGTTCAGGCTGCTGCTTTGCATATGTATACCTAGTATTTTGCATCCAATTTAGAAAGGGCTAGACCCCAGGAGGCCAGGCCAAAGTGACACTTCCTCTAGCCAGAAGGCTGGAGACAATTTACCATTATAATAAATTCTATTGGGGGATATCTATTTAAAACTACCACACCATATATGATCAGGTGTTAAATTATAAAAGATTTTGATGAAGATATGTACATAACAGCTAGGTGATGGGGATAGGATTGGGCATAGGTTGAATGATACTCATGTGTAATTGAGCAGGTGCTGGAGGAAGCCTCCGCTGAGTTGACAGCAGAAGTTGGCTGCATTCATAGGAGCTGGGGATGGAGAGTAGAATGTTCTTCAGGCCCACAGCCTGAGCTGAGGCAAGGAGGAGCAGAAAGGCCACGGACCAAGGTCACCAAGTCAGTGCAGTCATTCTGGCTGGTGGGTCTGAAGCAGTAGGAGGAAGGCGAGTCCAGATAGGACCGAGATTATATTATGAAACACTTATGTTGAAAGTTTTTCATATAGGTAAGATTGTAAGACCATCTATAAGGATTAATTACACTGGCTTATTAAATTTACCTTTAGTGCTTAGAGAAATATTAAGGAAAGCCTCAGAATAAATCTGTGCCTAACTGATTTGGAAGTTTTTGTTATACGGTACAGATTTTATTTTCAATTTTTAAACTAGTTTTGATAGTATGTTAACAGTATTCTGTGGATTTTACCTTAAAAAATGATGACCTTGGTTAAACTAAGCAGGGAGCTGCACATTCATGAATAATTCTTCACCAGCAAAATACATGTTGAATGGAGTTTTGACCATTATTCAGTATCACTTCACCTCTGGCTTGTTATCACATCACTGAGTCTTGCTTCCAAGCTCCTAGGATAAACCTTGCCTGTGATTATTCCTTTGTATTTGCCTAAAATAGTGAATGTTGAAAGAAGAAACAAAAAGGGTGAGTTAGTGGCTTAGCTTAATATTAAAAGAAGCCCATTTCATCTGTTGAATAATATATTTATGATTGTATAAAAATTGAAAAGCACACTTGTTTTTTCTAAAGATTGGTACTCATTAGAAGAGAATCATGGGTAATGCTAGATTTTAGTAAATTTTTTGCAATAAACCTTAATTTTCTTTGTAATCTGGAAGAACGTCTGTCAAATATTGACTTTTTTTCTTTAAGAATACACCTGAATAATGTTAGAAGAAAGTTGGGTCTATGATTCTATATGAAGCATGCAAGGACACATAAACAAATAATAAATTCCTATGTGGTACAAGATCAGAGCTGTTTTATAGTAATGTTGTAAATCACATTGATTGTTATTATGACAAAATAATAAGCATTTGCATGCCCCAACCGAGAACTAGGCAGTTACTGGCACTGTATACACCATCTAAAAAAATAAAATTAAATAAAAAGGACCTTTTGTGATAACTTATCATTAATATAGAAGTAGAAGTTGACTACATCCGTAGAAACTAGAGACGGAGATTGTTAACATCATTTTGGTTCTTTGAACTTGAGATTACATAAATTAGATTTGTGTGATTTTTCTCAATAATATATAGAATAATGTAGGTACAGCAGTTAATCGAGAACAAAGCAAGAGACATGGTGTGTATATTTTCCGTGTAAATCTAATGTATGAAGCCACGCAAACAACAAGTTATGTCACAGAAGTTAATAGTGAATTGCTTACATAACCAGTAATACTACTAGAATTATTGGAAGGCAGAATTATGCAGAAAGTGGGCGAGGAAATTGAGAGAGGATAGAGGTGGAGAATTCAGGACATATGGAAGGTTTCTATCTACAAAGAATGGCAGACCTTAGGGCCAGGTCTGTATACTCTTGGATGGTCAATGTCTGTAAATCTAAGCTTAGATATAGTGGTACACAATTCTTTTTCAATACCATATCTCTTACATACTTTAAAATAGAAAAGAGACTTCAACAACAGTCAGTATGGTATTGTTCACCATTCAGTTTCAGGATAAAAGTCTAATTTGAGTTGAAAGCTTTGTTGCCCAGTGCCTGACATTAGTCAAGACCTTTGCTTCAATGTTGCAACTTCTTCATCCACAAGACTGTCATCATTATCATGATCAGCATATTCTGATGCTGAGTGTATGATGAGTCTAGTGTTTAGTAATGTTGGCTTAAATGTTACCCTTTAAAGAGACAGATGCAAGCAAAACATTTTGTGGCTTGCGTTAACATATTTATTCTTTATTGCTACTATAAACTATCAGGCTTGACTATTATCTGCGGTATGTGACTGTTCTTCTGGGGAAGTTCTGTTAATTTTAAGAAGGAGCCAACCTGGAAGAGGCTGAGGAGGGATTTAAGGATTTTTTTCTTTTCCTGGTAGAATGGAACTCCTGAGACCGCTTGTCTTCCTCGAGGACCTTAGAATTTAAGAATTTTGTTGAGGCCGACTTTATGGAGGAGTGTGAAATGCCCCTGGTCTAATGAAGCAAATTGTTATTTAACTGGATCAGAGATTAAACTAATTAATAAATACAGATTCTGTATCTTTAAGAGGCAAAAACAGCACACTAATCAGGGAATGTTAGCCTGAGCTCTTTTCTACAGTTCTCTGTCTCTGTTCTGCCTCATCTCATTCCTAAGAGGTGACCTTTACATCCTTTGTTCTTGATTTTTTTTAATTTACTCTTTCTTCTAGTGAGCACTTTGCCATACTGATAAAAACAAAAGCATCATTCCCGTAGTCAACTTTCTAGCTACAATGTTTTCATTCAAGCCAGGGTACTGACGGTATTTTGACTTTCATGGGAAGCCATCACTGTACTTAGATAACTCATGACAGTTATTTAAATGTATTTTATATGCTATGAAAATGTATTTACAGTCTTGTAGGGAATTTGAAGGAGTAAATTTACACAATGTCTAAGAAAATGCAGAATTTGAAATAACTTGGAGCAGCCTATGGGTGAGTTAGTTTCTATCTGAAGCAGCAGTTGTTTTTCTATCCAAACTTCTTCACTTTAGCTTGCTTGAGTGTGTCTTTGGCTCTACACTTAACGATAGGCCAGATGTCAACTGGATAAGCAGTGATAGTAGAAGTCCTTTGGCACCTTGCATTTAGGAAAGGATCTAACTGACTAGGAGTACTTTAAAGGAGCTATGGACCTTCTAAAGCAAAGCCCCTACTAGAAGGTGATTCTGGTGGAAGAAGAGAGAGAGAGAGAAAGAGAAAGAGAGAAAGGCAGAGAGAGTTAGAGAGAGGAAAGTAGTATGGTAGTTTGAATGTTTGTCTCTCATAGACTCATGTGTTTTATTAAAGCTTGTAACTTGGGTCTCTAGCCTAGTGGCTGGAGGAGAGATCACTGGGGGAGGGGTGGATCCTGGGGTTCAGCCCAAAGGTGTGGTTGGGAGCCAGCTGATCTGAATTTCAGCCCAAAGATATGCTAAGAGGTTTGAACTCTGGGGATCCTGCTTGCTGTAGGTTTGTGCTTGCTGCTTTTGGTGTTGATGGCTGGTGGTGGATTTTCTCCTTTGTTGAATTTATGAATGGGATCCAGCTTGTTCCATCATCAATGGAACCTCCTCTGGATTTATAAGCTGAAATTAATCCCTTTCTCCCCTAAACTGTGCCTAGTTTGGATGGTCATCCCAGCAATGTGGGGCTGTCTACTACAGATAGATGATTGATAGGTAGGTAGGTAGGTAGATAGATGATAGATAGATAGATGATAAATAGATAGATAGATAAGTAGATAGATAGATAGATGATAGAAAGATGACAGGCAGACAGACAGACAGAAAAATGGAGGAAGAAAGAGAAATACTACTTAGAGATGTTTGTTAAGAAATTTTTGGGTAATACCTTAGAAATCAAGTGACTTTAACATTAAAGAAAATAAGTAAAGATGTCTCTAATCAAGAATATGTTGTCAGAGGTATGATGAGGAAGCATTTTTGTGTGCATTTTATAATGCTAAAGACAGAATTTCAGTGTAGTTGGAAACCATTAATAGGGAACTTGTTATAGGTGGATATCCAGTCATGCTAAATTTTTCTTGTCATATATCTTAGAAATTCTTCCAGTTCAAGATCAAATAAAAAGCACTGAGGAAGTAGCATATCTCATGTGGTCACATAAATATAATTAAAAATACTAGTTTTATAGAAGTGTGATGTATATTTGAGGAAAACATTCAATAAATGGGTAGGACCCAGTGAAAATAGTTCCACATATTCTATTTATTATTTATCTATTAGCAATCATATGTCCTCCAGGTAACCTTGGACAAGATATGATTCTTACCTCATGTATAAACTACAATTATCAAAAGGACCTACTTGGTAATGTTGTACTGAGAACTGTGTCAATGAGATCTGAGGAAAAATAGCTGGGAGGGTGTCTGGAAGCTAGTATTGCATAAATGTTAACTATTAAAATTAGTGATGATGGCAAGTCCCACTTTAGTACATTATGCATTATTTCTCTAGAGCTTTGTAATTAGTCTTGTAATGTGATCATGTAATGTGATGTCCCCTTTTTAAAAAATGAAAATGGAATGCTCTCTTTTCCTTTCTCATTAATGTAACCTTAGAAAGTGCTGGTACTTATTTGGAACTCAGAAGCACTGAGAAAACTGCTTTGTAAAATTCTATTAGCACAAATATTGGAAATTGAAGCACTTTCCATATAAAGTCTATGTCCGTTGTGTTTTTATCTTACAAAGAAAAGTTCTAGGTATGGCCTTACTAATCTATACTCTTTTTAAAAAATCCCATTGCAATATGAAATTTATATTGTTTTAAAATATTAGTTATAACAACAAAGTATGTGTATAGAATATGTTATTGAAAAACATGAGATCATATCACCATGACGAAATGTTACTCAAACCACCAGACCAGTTTTTAAGCAAATCTATTGTGTATTTTACTCATTCCTCTTTATATGCATGTCAGTTTTACTTACGATTCTTAGGTGGGTCTCTGCTCACCCATGGGGGCTGGGATTACAGGTGTGGATGGCTAGGCGGGCTCTGGAGAATTGAGCTCTGGCTGTCTCAGGCACTCTTGCTTGTGTAGGAAGTACGATTAACCATTTACACATCTTTCCAGACTCTCCATTATATCTTTTAACCATAATTAAATCAAGCATTCTTGCAACAGATATTTTTGAGTTTTCTCTCACTGGCTATAATTCAGTGAGATCTTTCTGTATAAAAGTTATACTATCATATGTTGTATCATTAATTTAGTGAAATGATAATTCCTTTAAGTTCTTAAAATAACTTTTAAAAATGTATTTTAGTCTTTTATATTCAATTATTAATTACCTGGTTTATTATATATCATATTTGCTTTAATCCCCATACTATGTGAATCCCAACTTTCTGAACATAAAATTGGAAACCACTGTTTTTATAAAAGCTGTTTGTTTTTGAATAAAGCTAAAGGGAAATCTTTACTTTCAGTTTTATAAAGTTAAATACACAAATCTTACTCTTTTTTATTGTCCATAATGAGTTACAATATTTAGTGGGCAAACAATGAGTTGTTATCCCCAATTCCCCGCTGCCCTCCCCTCCCCACTCCACTGGACAACCTCCTCCTGGTCGTCTGGATCAGTCCTTGTGACAGGGGACCATGGATAGCCTAGTATTCAGCCAGGTTCTACAAATCTTACTCTTTATGCCCCTCTCTTTTACCTCATTTGTAGGACAAGTTTTAATATTTTAAAAATTGTGTTTCCTACCCACACCTGATTTTTCTGTCAAGACAAATGTAGGCCTGTTGAATGCATACACAGAGCCTTCTGGGGAGACATCCTGTGCTATACTCTCATAAGAATGGAAAAATAGTGGGGGGGAGGAATGTGTGGTGTGAGTGCTGTTAGGAAAAAAGAGAAGATGAGAGAGAGAAGGGTTAAGCAGACAGAGAGAATACAGTTCTCATGGTCTAGTTTGCAAATTCTCCTCTAAACTAGGGTATTCATAGGCAGTTGATTGTATGTTTAAAAAAAAATTCTCCTTGTCTTTCCCGCTGTCTTTTTCTATTCTGCATCTTTCTTCTATTTTATTGTTAAGAAGAACACTGTTATGTTCGAAGTCACAGTCCTGAGCTTCCCCATGATGAGTGTGCACTTGAGGTGTTGGGCATAATTTCTTATTAGAATCCCTAAGCTGGCCCCTGACTTTTCCCACAGAAAGCATCTACTAACCCTCACCAGGGGACACGACTGCACTCTGGGGTGGGCTCATCCACCTGGCACACGCATGCTTGCTTGGACTCCTGTGGGTCTGAGGTAGTGTGCCTAGAAGCTTTAGAAACTAACATCACTGCATTTTAGAAGTTGCCAGAAGGTTGGCTCAACCTGTAGATTCACCTCAATAGAAACCAACGTGAAAGACATTAAGAATTAATTAAATTCTTCTCAGGTGTTTTGGTCATTTTGAATTGTATTACACTGTCTTCATAATAAAAATTAGTTAGAACTATGTTTTACATACATTTATTTAACAAAGTCTTTGCTTCTCATACTTTGCAAAGTGCTATTCTAACCTGTGGAAATGCCAAGGTGAATAAGACTCCTCAGGAAGCAAAATTGTAGTTAAATCTATAGTTCCACATAAATGTTTTTAACTTGAGACTATATGCATATTACTTTGTTACAAAGCTAAAAACCCTTCCCTAGAGAGCAGTCTATCAGTATTTTATTTTTTATAATTGCAGTGAGATTTGATGTAAAATTTACCATTTTGCCATTTTTTAAGTATTCAGTACAAAGTGAATTTCTTTACACAATTTAAGATTTAAGGAGAACTTTATAAATTTCATTAAAAAATCATGAATCTAAAAACAGTTTAGTTAGCTCACAAATCTTTCACGTTTTTTGAACTAAAAATAGCAGATTTCCCCTTCTCTTTCACCCCTTCTGTATTTCTTACACATATGTCTCAGTAATTGGAATTATGCCATGTTCTTTTAAACTTGCTTATTCTGTAATAACCAGATCTTTTTTCTCCCTTCGAGGTTATAAAGGAAATACTTTTTTTCTCATAAAATGAATTTGCAGTCCAGGTTCAGCCATTCTTAATAAAATTCTATGAAACTGATAGTTGTGGGTACATTTTACTTGGCACAAATTACAGTTGTTTAAAAAAGTCATGCTTATAAACCTGGAGAAATGGCTCAGCTGTTAAGAAAGCTTGCCCTGCTCACACGAGAAACTGAGTTCAATCCCCAGCACCCATGTAAAAAGCCACACATGGCCACACCTTCCTGGAACTCTATTCCTGAAGGGGTTGTAGAAATAGAATTGTTGGGGCTAAGTGGTTCAGCCTTACCCCAAACAGCAACTCCAAGTTCAATGAAAGACTGTCCCAAGGGAGCCAAAGCGGAAAAGTGATAGAGGATGTCCGTGATGATCTAGTGTGGGTTCCACACAATGCATGCACATGCACCTGACATAGATGTACACATATATACATGTACATACATACCGCGTGCAAGCTTCTATGAAGGATAGTCAAAACTCAGCTGTTTTACAAGAGAAATCTTAGCAAAATTAAGACTCTTAAATTCCCAACAACAACAAAACAGACTTAAAACTCACCCTTCATGACTCAGGGAACTGAGCAGAAGAGGGTGCAGAAAGATTGTAAGAGCCATGGTGGGAGAGATTACCCAGAGACGTTACCCCCCTCAGCTACAATTCATAAAGGGGGGCAACCTTGTCGCCTCCTGTGCTATCCATAATCCATTGCCACATGGATTGTTCCAGTGTGCCCACCGAGGAGGATACCCAGGGGATTGGCGACAGGGAGGAGGGAAATGGGAATATAAGCATAATATTTGCTGAATCAATGTATCTAATTTGGACAATAAAGATAAAAACCAAAAAAAAAAAAAAAAGAAATAAGCATTTGTGTAGCACCAACTATGTTCAGTCCTGTAGAGACTGGCAGTTACAGAGTGATTGGAAGTGTCCACTTTGTATCCAGGTGCTCTGCTAATTTAGCTGTAGGGACAGGCATTAGATCCTATCATTCAGTTAGTCACATACCTTTTATTTTGTTTTAGGAGTTGATATAGTCCATATTGGTTTGTCTTCATGACAGTTCTTTCTAAAAATCACCATACAAAGTTTCTATTTTTGATCACTTTTTTATTAGTATACATTGCAGACAATAACAGGATCCCTTGTGATATTTTCATACACGTGTGATACTAGGCTTTGCTCACTATCACTCTGCCCAGACCCTCACTCTGGAGCTGATAACTTGGGTTATTCTGTGTTCCTTTGAGTGCCTTTCATGCCTTATATACATTAGTAAATGAGAATTACATGCAGGGTAGACCCATGGCAACAAAGTGCCAGGACCTGCGAATTAAATAAGGGTGGTCTTTGAGTTGTTTTTTTTTTTTAATTAATGTATTTCTTTGCACAGGTGTGTGTGCACACACATGCACTAATTGTGTTTACTGGTGTGAAAAGGCCTCTTGCCACAAGTGAACCCTAGATACATGCACCAGTTTTGTGTCTGGCTCTATGTGGGCACTGGGGAATTGAACCCAGTCCAGCAGATCTTGCAAGCATGCATCACGTCTGTGCTGGCTTCTCAGCCCAGACCAATGAATTTTTATGATAACTCTTAATAAATGTTCATAACCATTTTTAACTCATTTAACCTTCCAGGTGACCTTCAGTCTGTAGTAGTGCCTAGGCATCAGGTACAGCACTGGAACCTTCCATGTGTAGATTAGCAGCAGAGTTCTCCAGGAAAACAGAAGTAGCTGGAAAGGATTGGCCTTTGCATAATGGCACTTCCTTTTGCCACCTCTGGGTTTTTTTTTTTTTTTAGAAGTATGATTTAATCTTACTCCTCTTAATAAACTGCTCTAAGCTTCTTTCCAAGGATCAGAGCCAAATCAAAGGATTTATTTCCTGGCCTGGTTTTTAGACTTTACTGTCAAACAATGTGGGCAAGAACAAGCAATAGAGAAACACCCCCATGCCTGCTTTTTCAGTGTATTTGCGTGTGTTCGTGACTGTCCAGGTATTTTAAATTCCCCAAGGGGTCTGCTTCCTTTAAACTTTTTTTCTATATAAATTTTTACCTTTGTGGCTTTGTAAGGGATCAAAGTAAGTGTCAGCTTAGTAAATAAAGGAGATTATTTTTCTCTGAGCTATGTTATAGGGAGAGATTTATTTATGTTTAGAAGCTAACATAGGAAAACAGTGGGTTTATTAAACTTTGAGAAATGCCAGGGAGGAAGCAGAACATTTTTCTGTAGAGTTTTTAAATATCTGACCTGCATTGAAATTTTAATAATGGGTGAAAGTCAATGAAATTACTGGAATGCTCTTATAATTTGCTATGTTTTGGAGAAACTGTGTCCCCCCGCCAGGCACATTTACATTCATAGGAGCCAAAAGTGTCTTAAATGGATGTTGTTGCTTATCTTCCTAAGTTACATAAGTGTGTTCATATTTTCATTTATTCACAGGATATGTAAGGCCAAAGAGATGAAACTGATTTGTACCTATGGAAGGATGATTCTGGTTGTCTTTTGCATCCTCTGCACTCATTCTTGATCCAGTGGATGGCTGCCTTTGTCATTATCAAGGGCTCATTGTGTATGTATCAAAACATTTTTGACCTGAGTGTGGTGGCGCAAGCCTTTAATCTCAGCACTTGGGAGGCAGAAATAGGAGGATCGCCATGAGTTTGAGGCCACCCTGAGACTACATAGGGAACTCCAGGTCAGCTGAAATAGAGTGAGACACTACTTCAAAAAACAAAGCAAAAAAAATATTTTGAACATGACAAATAGACTTACTCACTGTTTCTTTGAAAATAGCTGGTATCAAAAGTTCTTCACTAACTAGAATTAGTGAATAAGAGCAAGAATGTAGGCCCTGAACCATGATAAGGCAATAATTTTGCTGGTAATGTTAGCATGTGAAGTTGGAATTACAATTTGAAGGATAGTTTGGGGAGTCTGTGTTAAGGGTTGTTAATATATAAAGCTCGGGCTAGAGAGATGGCTCAGTGGTTAAGGCACTTGTCTCCAGTGCCTAAGGGGCCCCCGGTTCAATTCCCCAGTACCCACATAGGCCAGACCCACAAGGTGGCGGCCTTGGTGCTCTCTCTCTCTCTCTCTCTCTCTCTCTCTCTCTCTCTCTCTCTCTCTCTCTCTCTCTCTCTCTCCTGTATCTCTCTGCTTGAAAATTAATAAAAAATATATAAAGCTCATTGGTGTGATACTATGCTACCTATTAGTATAGCTACTTGGGTTAGATAGTAATTCTTTATATGATATGTAGGTAGAGAAATGTTTGAATTATCATGTGAATTTTTAAGATATACTCTATAGCTCTGACAATGTAAGAGTATGGATTTAAAAGTTCTGCAGGCATAGCTATCCATCTACTTTGGGACATGACACTGTATTCAACAATATTCATGCTTGAGAACTGTGCGATAGAGTTAGGAAAATAATCACCAAAAGCCTCCTGGGGATAGGGAGATGAAGCATTTGGGGAAATACTTCCAATGCAAACGAGAGCATCTGAGTTCAGATCACCAGAAAACATGTAAATGCCAGATGTGATGTTATTTACCTATAATCCCAGTGTTTGGGGTGTAGATACAGAATGATTCCCAAGGGCAAGTTGCTAAATAGACTAGCTGAATTGTGAGCTCTGAAAATCCAAAATCAAGGTGTCAGCTGGGCCATACTGGCTATTTTAAATTTTTTTATTTATTATAAGCAGAAATAGAGAGAAAAGAGACAGAGAGAATAGACACACCAGGGCCTCCAGCGGCTGCAAACTCCAGATGCATGTGACATTTTGTTCATCCATTTATGTGGGCACTGGGGAAATAAACATAGGTTGGTAGGCTTTGCAAGCAAGTGCATTAACTGCTGAGCTATTTCTCGAGTCCCTGTTTCAATAAATAAGGTGAACAGTGATTGAGGAAGACACCTGACATCAACCTCTGGTTTCCAATGACATGCACATGACTGTGGATATCTAGAATGAGCCAGCTTCCTCCACCATGATGAAGCTTCCCCTGGAATCTGTAAGCCTGACATAAACCCTTTTCATCTATAAACTGCTCCTGGTCAGATGTTTGTCTCAGCAATGCTGAGGTAGATGCAGCATAAACCAGAGTGAGGAACTTTTGTTATGGCTCACTTACCTGCCAGGAAAGGGTGGGTACCAATGGAGACTTCACATTTTCCATTTTAAGCCTGCTCTTGAAGGAAGAGTGTAGTTTGAAAGTTTCCAAAGGATTACTGCTACTAGCGATAACATAAAAGACAAGTGGGACTTCTCAATTTATTATAAATTTCTTTCTTTAATCTCCCTGTCCTCACAAGGACAGGCCTTGTGTATGATGGTTAGGCAAGCTCTCTACCACTTAGCTATGGCCCTTACTGTATGAACTAAATTGTTTACTTTGTGGATTGTCTTTATTGTGAGACAGGTTCTGACTATGTATACCTGGCTGGCCTGGAACTCTCTATGTAGACCAGGCTCACCATGAACTTTGCGGTAATGCTCCTGCCTCTCTGGCTCCCACAAGTGAAACTGAGTATAGAACATCAGTGGTCAACTATAGCCTCAGTGTGGTATCTGGTGGGAAAACTGTTCTGTACTTGACCCGTCCCCACTGATTCTAATTTAGTTGGTGTAGGGTGGAGCCCAGCACCTCTGTGTTTAAATCTTCCCAAGGGAATCACTGGTGCAGAGCAGAAAGAACCAGCAGGTCTGGCGTCCTTCTCAAAACTCTGGCTGCAAGTGTGGAGATTCCCAGGGGGCTGTTGAAATTTACCCACCTTTGAACCCCAGCCCCAGGATCTTATGATTGAGGAGAGATGCAACTGACCCAGAGGGAACTTAAAGCTCTCAGTGAGTTCTTCTAGGCAGCCACATTAAAAAATATCAGTCTGAAGAGCTTTCTTCTCCTTTGAATGGCCCAGACACTGAAGAATTGTAAACATTTTGAGATTTTAAAAATTATTTCCTGGTAAAATGAATTAGTTTAAGATGAATGTATCAGAAAAATTATTATGACATCTTTCCTCACAATGCAAGACTCCAAAAGACATCTTTTACTGAGTGCAAATGAGAATTGTGTTTGGTATTGGGTTGGCCCCTGAGGACTGCAGCTGGGTGGAGTGTGCTTTCTAGATTCATCCAGTGGTTTTTTTTCTCTGTATTTCTGCCTGTTCAGTGTTCGTGAAGCCTATCTTGGGTTCGTGTTAGGAGATGAGCATAACTGCAGGTTGTAAAAGTGAGGGGCTTCTCACTGAGAGGGAGCAAGATAGAAAGATGCCACCTGGCAGAAGGGGGCATTGGCAGAGAGGTACTGTGGGCAGGGGCGACTGTGAGTATCAGTGTGAGTGTGAAGTCCATGGAGTCTGTACAGACATATGTGTGACACAAATACTTAATGAGCTAGGGGATACGTTCTTTGGTGACATAGAACTCTGTACATCCCACCATGTCTGGTAGCACACTCCTATAATCCCAGCCCTCATGGAAGCGGGTTTAGGAGCTTCAAACCAGTCTTGGCTACTGTCTCAAAAAAAAAAAAAAAAAAAAAAAAAAAAGGAGGAGAAGGAGAAAACGAAATTTCAGTATATAGCAAATTATGTTTCTTTAATATCTATAATTCATTTGACCAGACAGTGTTGCCACTGTATTGCATAGTGGTTTCCTGGAAGCCATTCATCCTCCTCTTGCCATCCACCGTCTGCTCTGGATTTGTCCTTGAGACTGTACATGGTGCCGTTGGCTGGGAGATGTTGTTAACACCTCCGATGCCATGCTACAGACTGCTTTTCAGGATGTGCTAGTTGGTATTTCTTCGTAATGATGAAATAAGTGAGAAGCAATAAGACATGAGATGAAATGCAGGTCTGTTTCATGTAGGAAACTTAGAACGCAGGCCACTGCGTTGGCTTTGGAGCGGAGGAGTTTCCCTGTCAATCCTGTGTACCTTGCTAGGCCCCTTCCCACTATTTTTAAATTTTATTCTTTTGGACAATTTCATATGTGGATGTACTATATTTTGAGCAAACATATCCCCCAGTTTTCTCTTATTGCCCTCCCTCACTCTCCTGAGGAG
The DNA here is from genome assembly GCA_004024765.1 of Zapus hudsonius. Taxonomy (NCBI): domain Eukaryota; kingdom Metazoa; phylum Chordata; class Mammalia; order Rodentia; family Dipodidae; genus Zapus; species Zapus hudsonius. The sequence goes on from PVHP010021320.1 coordinate 18,322, forward strand.
CCCCATCATCTTCCCACCAGTTACCAGTGGCTTCACCACTGAAGAGAATGACACCTCTTCCCCACAAACCATTAACTGTGACTAGTTCATCCAGGAGGGATGAAGGTCCAGGCCTTTCACCGCAGTCCACCTCAGAATGTTGATGGACCCAATATGGTGTTGGTTTTGCACAGGTAAACAAGGTGCTGTGAGTTCATGATTGCCAATGCCGGGCCTGAGCTTGAGCTTCCTGAACATTCTCACTTTGTTCTCTTCATTATGTCTGATTGTCTTAAGTTCTGTCGCTGGCTGGGCTGCCACGGTGTGCTTGGAGGGTGTAGTCTAACTAGCAGTGTTATTAAGCAGACTTCATGCAATGCACAGCAGTACATGGCTGTCTTCCCAGCATTTGAGTGGCTGAGGCAGGAGGATTGCTGTGAGGTTGAGGCCAGCCTAGGCTCTATTGCAAATACCAGGCCAGCCAGGGCTAGATGGCATTCCCATTTCTCAAAAACACAAAGCAACAATCAGTAACACTAACAGTCCAAGCTGTCTGGTATTCTAGTGTGCTGTTATATTAGTTACATTTTCATATCAATCCTTTGAAGCCCATTCTATTTTATTGGTGGGAGGCTGTTCACAGTAGCATTGTAATTTGGAGTTAACCAGTGGTCAACAACTTTCTGAATAAAAAGCATTGGCTTGAATTTGCTATTTCTTTGATGTATTCCTGACTGATTCATAATCCCGTAGTGCGTCTTGGAGTGGAGGGGCGCTGTGAGCAGTCCACCATGTCTATGAAGGCTGCTTCATCACCTCTGAGTTTCACACCAAAGCTCCTTGCCCTTCTGTTAAACTTCTTACCCCCATCCCCAGTCATTTTACCCGATTCCCTGGAGCGTCATGTCCTGTGTAACCTCTTCTATTGAGACTTTCTTGGAGATGTGACCTTATAGCCAACTGTCACCTTCCAGGACCCTTCTTGCCTTTCAGTAGCATGGAATTAATAGCCTAGGATTTATTACAACCCACTGTCTCTTTTTTATTCTTGGTGAGAAAACTATGGGCAAGTTGTCAAGCCAAATGCCTGATCATTCCAGATGTGAGGAGCAATTGTGGATACTTATTAGTAACAAATCAAACTGATTTTGCTCATAATACCAACTGTTCGTTCTGATTTGAATTCAAAAGGCTTTTTTTGCCTTTCCATTCCTCTTTTTTTTTTTTTTTTTCATTTGCATGTCCCCTACTGGAGATGACTTTTTCTCCAGGATAGGGTTATTAAACCCCTGTGTAATAGCCGACATGGAAGCATGTGGCTCTTCGTGGCCATGGCACCCATCAGTAACAACACACTTGGGCCAGGAAGACCAGGATGAGTACTAAGATATACAGGATCCCTTGCCACAAGGACTAACACAGACAGCCCACGGAGGAGGATATACAACTGATCAGGGATGGGGAGGGGGGGAATTGGGGAATTCGGGATAACAACGCATGGTTTGCCCACTAAATAATGTAACTCATTATGGACAATAAATATATATTAAAAAAAAAAGACACGAGAATTTGTCAATTTTTTTATACCTGCAAAGGAAGTAGCTGCTATTAAAATCTCCTTCCTCATTCCATAATTTGTCAGAAAAGTCTCAACACTTACCTGATGTTTTCCTCCACTCTCTCCATTGTCCCTGACTCTAAATCTCTGAAACAAAGTTGGATAGTGTTCATTTGTCCTGTTTCTGGCCATAAGACTGACTGGTGAGTTGTGCACGCCTTCTTGTCAAGTTTCCCACCTAACCATGACCTCCGGTGAGATGGATCTGGCCTCGCTAAGGTGGTACAGCATCTTTGCAGGGCTAGGCCTGTAGGAGCAGAGTACCAGGTATTATTCTTCAGAGCTGTCCCAGGCTCACCAGAGGAGGACGGGAAGCGTGCTTCCATCCAGAGCATGGATTGCTTAATATTTTTCTGCATTATTTGCTTGTAAGAAGATTTACTTTAGTTGATGAGCACTTATGAAGTTCTGAAATTCCATAAAAAGATTTATAGGAAGGTCGGCCAATCTGTCTAATAACCATATTCCATGTAAGAATGATGGCAGCCTGGGATTCTCTCCTCTGCTTTCCCAGCTTGTCAAACCCCGTTAAGACATGTCCTCATATAACAGGAAGTCACTTTATATTTGACCCTGGAAGATTTTGGAATGGTTGACCTTTCATGACTTCCTGGCACTTATATGTAATGTCTAAGCCATGAGCCTTAGCAGTGAGAATCTGCACCATGTACCCCAGTTTGTTACTATTGTGATCGATCGTACCTGAATTCTGCAGTTTATTTTGGGTTTGCTGAGGTAGTAAAGGAGCAGATTTTCCTTTTCTTAGAATGCTAAAATTAGAAGTGCTTTCAACAAGAAACAGAAATTTCCAAGGAAAGAAACTTTATTTCTTAGTCAATTCTAGGAAGAGATGCCAGGTTATATTGATCTGTTCCCTACTTAATATACACATATAGCATTAGATCATTGATGGCAAGGGACTTTAATTTTAATTTTTTTTAATGAGAGCTTACAGATCCATGGGAAGTTCCAGAATGGTGGAAGCAGCTGGCTCCCTCCCACAGATTAACAGAGAGACTCCATCAAACAGTCAGCACCACATTGCAAGCACTCATGGGCAGTGAATAGCAGGGTGACCCAGCCAGAGCTCAGTGTCCCCAAAGACAAGACCCAGCCACAGCGGGCATCTTTCTGCTAGGGGCAGAAGCTGCAAACTCAATTTTAATAATAGCTGAGTGTATTAGGGGCAGACATTCAGAGTAGTATAGGTGGTCTCACCCTGGCCTGTGCTGGGTGTCCCTTTGCGCATATCTCTTCCTGTTCCCCAGGTAAGCACTTTGAAGCTAGGGGCTTGGGCCCTGGAGCTCTTTTCTCTTTGCCTGACTTGTTGATTCTATAACTTGGTCTCTGTCCTAGTAGGCTATCTATTTACAAAGTTTCTGATGAACTCATCTAATATCATGGTGTTAAGTGCCATTCATATACTGATTACTCCCCATTTATTTTTTAAAATTATTATTTTTATTGTTAATAATTAGAAGCATTGTATGAACAAGTCTTGTGTTGGCACCCCCATTTCTCTCCTCCCTGCCCCCGACCCTCTGAGGGCCTTCTTCGGTGGGATGGATGGAATGGTCCATGTGCAGGTAGGTTATGAATTGAACCATCTTCTTCGTAGTCAACTCTGATGTTTTGCATGAACAATCTAGATGAGAACAGCGTTTACTCTATAACCCTGAAGTTTTGTACTGATCTTTGGTGAGCATACATATCCAAGAGAGTTCAATGAAGTGGAATTAAATTCCTTGGCTTTGTGGATGAGAATTCGTTGCAATTTCAAGTCTTCATATAGTAGTAGTTAGATAGTAGCATAAAAATAAAGTATATTTTTGTATGGAATATGAGTTATATTTGCTAAAATCACTTTTAAAATTTGACTTCAGTCGAAAAAGATAATTTCAGTGCCTACATATTTGCGTTTGAGTTATAATAAATTAAAATTAAAATTGCTTACATATCTGCATGTCAGCAAATGTTCTTAAATAATCATATAAATCACTACAATGAGACATCTGCCTGAATTTTCATTCATTATTGAATACCTCTGGCTCAAAAAATGTGAATTTTAATAAAACATTTTTCTCTCGAGGCTAAAAAAGAAAACTTTATCTGTACACATTTATAGTGTCTATTAGATGAATAAACATGTCTAAGATTGGCTGCGTGTTTAATCGGGTAAAAATTAGTGATTTTTAATGTCATAGATCTTGTTGAATCAGAAGTCCCAAAGCTAGGATGATTCGAAAGTTATGATCTTAACACAATTCCCAAAGAAACAGGCATGAAATATTTGGTAGTAAGTAAATTTGTAAACATTTTGAACAGTCATCCATTCCCAGAGGTAAGTTTGTTTTGCTTAAGTTCTCTGCACAGATATATTTTGTACCTTCATCAACAGTAGTGAGCTCCCTGTATGCAATTCCCGCATCTACAGTCATTAGGTGGGAGATCATTAGGTGTGTATTATGAAAGGAGAGGTAGGTGGGTTGCTGAAGAAGATAGGAGAGAAGGAATTCTGAAGTGTTCCTGCTAACTGGGGATTTACGAATGAAGGATGTGGTGTGTAATCAAGTCAGTCCTAATTCAAATAGGTAAAATGCTGTTAAAGTTCCCCTCATTGTGGATATTGCCTAGATATGTGTTATGCCTATGTTATGTATGCCTACGGATGGATGGATGATATATGTGAAGTGGTAAAAATCAAGTGAACAGCAGCAGTCATAAGGACTTTCAAAAATGTTTTATCATGGCCTTGGTCTCTGCACCTCTCCCCCAAGTCTGTCAGAAAGTCAGCAGCATGCCTTGGTAATAACTCTACACCTGTACGCTGTGATGCTTTCTTGTCACTCTCCTCTTGGAGACAAACCATTGTTGATGTGTGTCTGTTATTCTGTGCCTGTCATTACTGTTTGGGCCACAGGCTTCCAAATAAGACCGTTTATTTATGATCAATGTGTAGATATAAATATAAATACTTTTGTGTCTCTCACTTTTAACTTGTCCATTTGCCTTTTTTTTTTCTTCACAGGAAAATATCTTTCCTTCTTCCCCACCCCCTTTTTGCATTATAAGGAAATGACCCTGTGTCTGTCATATTCCATCACTTTTTATGGCCATGTGAAACCTTTGTATATGCAATCTACATTTACCCAGTAGATTAAAATAGAGTTTCCCACCACAGAGATATAAATAAGATCAAGATGTGATCTCAGATAGAATCTAGGAGCTGCTCAGAGGATTTCAGACTTCATGAAGTTGTGTGGGTCGTCTGTGGTCTGTGTTGAGGTTATTTGTTTATTCATATATTTTTGGTTCGCTTTTGAGCATGCTGCATTTAGCGTGCAGGAAAGTGCATACGAAACCTCACAGATGACAAACCTCCTGAGATCCACCCTCATCCAACTGCTGTCTGTGTCTGTGCAGGAGCCAAACCCCCAAGGCGTCGCAATGTCGCTTGCACACAGTGCTGCCTGTCCTTGTCCTTGAGTGCTGGAGGACTGCTCACTCTTTTCAACCCAGCTATTCTGGATTCACATTAAAAAATATTTATATTTTTATTTATTTGCAAGCACAGAGAGAAGAGAGGAGGGGAGAGGAAGGGAAAGGAGGGGAGAGGAAGGAAGAGGAGGGGAAAGGAGGGAATAAGAGAGGAGAAGCCTGGCGTGGTGGTGCACTTCTTTAATCCCAGCACTCGGGAGGGAGAGGTAGGAGGATCACCATGAGTTCAAGGCCACCCTGAGACTACAGAGTGAAATCCAGGTCAGCCTGGGCTAGAGTGAGACCCTACCTCGAAAAACCATAAAAAAAAAGAAGAGAGAGGAGGGGAGGGGAGAGGAGAATGGTCACACCAGGGCCTCCAGCTACTGCAAACAAACTCCAGATGCATGCACCACTTTGTGCATCTGGCTTTGCTTAGGTACTGGGGAATCGAACCTAGGTTGTTATGTTTTGTAGGCAAGTGCCTTAACCATTGAGCCCCTATATTGATTTTAAGATAGAACTTTAATAATCTTTTAAAAATTGTATTTATTTATTTACTTGCATTCAGAGAGATATAGACACACACACACACACACACACACACACACACACACACACTCACACACAGACAATGAGAGAAAATGTGTGCCCATGGCCTCCAGCCACTCCAGATGAACTCCAGATGCATGCACCTCTTTATACATCTGGCTTTATGATGGGTCCTGGGAATGAACCCAGGTCATTAGGATTTGCAGGCAAGCACCTTAACTGCTGAGCCATTTCTCCAGCCCTTTATTGATCTTTTCTTCATCTCTCTAATATTCTGTTATGTGAGGAAACAGAAAGCTTCTGCAGCTCTGTTTATCAGTCTTTCTGCATGTGGATATTTGGATTGGTTCTGGTTCTCAGCTGCTTGGATTATAGTGTTATTATTTTCATTAGGTATATGTGTTAGTGTGCTGTGTATGTATTTTTACATGTCAAGCTCCTAAAACTGGAACTGCTTAGTCTTAAGGAATAATATTTCACTTTAGTAGCTATTGCTCGACAGTAAGCAGCTGTGGTTTACCCCTTATGGGCAGCGTCCGAGAGTTCCAGCTGCTGCAGCTTCTCACTGTTCTGGTTTTACTTGGAGAGGTGTGTGTTGTTTTCTCCTGGCTTCTACAGTCAGCCTCCAGGGGGCAGTGTTGATGTATGCACTTTTCATGTTAATGGACATTTGGCCACCTATTGGGTGGATTTTACTCAATTGATTTTTGGTAAGCCTGGTCTATCTTTTTAAATTTTATTATTTTTATATTTTTAATAATTTATTAATTTGAGGTTGGTAGGAGGATCGTCATGATGTCAGGGCCTCTTGCTCTTGCAGACTCCAGGTGCATGTACCACCTTCGACATCTGGCTTTATGTGGGTACTGGGGAATCAAACCAGGGTCCTTAAGCTTTGCAGGCCACCACCTTAACCACTGAGCCACCTCTTTAGCCCTCTTTATTTGTGTTTTGTTATCTAAACCTGAACCAAGGACCCTACCATCTCCTTTCTCCTCATGGGCAGCTGCTGTCTGTACTTTTCCTCTCTTCCCTTCTCTTCATCTAATAAAATCTCTGTAGGCCTTTAAAAAATCAATACATAAAATTAGACCAAAACTGAATCCAATATCCCGTTTTGTGAGGAGGGTAAAAATCATGGAAAAGTTACCCAGATATAAAGACTATGTGTTCATTTATTTAACCAATTATTGAATAAATCCCATGTCTATGCCCTTGTAATGGGGGATGGGAAGTGTGTGGCTTAAGAAACTGTCCCTCTAGTAGAGCATTAACGCAAGTCAAAGATTCCAAGCTGAAGTTGGTGGCCTAAGCCTGTCATTCCACATGTAGGCAGGAGGATTGTGGTGATTTTGCAGCCAGCCTGAGTTCCATCCAGGTCAGCTTGGGCAAGATAGCAAGGCCCTGTCTCAAACAAACAAACAAACAAAACCAAGAGGAGGGGGAGACCTCATGAATGGTTAGTTGTTTAGAGGTTTGGGAGTTCAAGGTACCAAAGTTTCCTGGAGGCATAAGCCGGCCCAAGTATGCTCTGCTACAACTCAAATGAAAAGTAGGAATCAGCCAAAGGAAGAGATGTGCGAGGAAGAGTGTCTGTGGTAGCAGGAGAGGCATGCACCTGCTCATGTGGAGAGGCGTATTGCCTGTGGAGCCTATGTACGGAGTGAGGTGGTGGCCCTGGTGTATTCTCTCTCTCTTTCTCTCTTTCTCTTTCTCTCTCTGTATCTCTCTGCTTGAAAATGAATAAATAAAATATTTAAAAAAACATTTAAAAAAGTCTGAAATGAGTTGTTAATTTATGCACATATTAACGACCATGTACCTCTCATGTACCCAACCCTGTGGAAGTCAGGTTTCTAGAGCTGAAAAAAAAAATGAGAACAATAATGGTAATTTACAACCCCACTGTATACTACTGAGCACTTCCTGGGTGCTGGCAAGGATGAGGATTAACTTTTTTCCATTTAACTCCCATACCCAGTATGTGACATGGGCACTGGTACTAGTCATTATTTTATCATCGAGGAGACTGGGTTTTAGAGAGTGTGAGGCACTTCAGTAAAGTGCCTCTATGCTTATTGAATTCAGAGTGAAGGAGAGTGAAGACTTCAGAAACTGCACAGAGAATTCAATCAAGTGTTAAGGTTATAGTTGCATTAAACCAGATAAGGCTTTGTGTATAGCAAGAGTTGTGACGTAATGCAAGAAACGATAAGAATAAACATTATTTTCTAGCACATTTTTAAAACTACATGCGTATCAGGTCCCATGTGTTATATTATGTATAGCTCACTGTATATGAACATACTTCAATCTAACTGTGATAATAACAAGACAATTAATTAATTGTCACAGTCAGCCACAGGCCGATGGGATGAATCTCCAAACCAGGCACAGTTTATGGGAGGAAATGATTTATTTAAGCGACAGATCCAGGGGAAGTCCCATAAAAGTGAAAGAGGCTGGTCCTTTTTCACAGGTCCAAGCAGAGAGAAAAACCCATCACCAACACCATACACACACTAGCAAACAGGGAGGAGAGAAAGGAGAGAATTCTTTCACCTTTATATAGCCCTAGGGTGGGGTCTTGTAATTCTATCCCAGACTTAATGGCTTCCTGAGTCTCTGGAATTTCCTTCCTGCACTGCCCCCACAGGAAAGGATGTTTACTTCTACCTCCTTTGAGCTCCCTTACATCTTGCCCCCCACTGAGAGGCTGCCTTCCTGTGAACATCCTCAGAGACCCACCCAAGATTACTTGAAAGGTCAAGTTGACATCAAAACTTAGCCATCACACTAATGAAGTTCTTAGCGTAGACTTTGGAATGAACATCATCCGGTTTGGCTCTATTGCACAGTTACTCTTTACCTCCACAATGAGCTTCTCACCTTTACCTGGGAAAACAATTTTCCTTAGTCCCCACCATCCTCATCTCGGAATGTGCTGGAATGTGAGCCACATTTGCCTTTGGAATTTTTATAGGAAATGTCGATCTGCTGAACACTTAACAAAAAAATCATTTGCAAACCGAGACCTTGCAAAAGAACATAATTTGGGGCCTGCAGAAAATTTTTGGATTCAACCGAAGGCTCTGAAAATAGAAGGTTATAATTGAAATGTCAGCAAATATAACTTTTAACAATTGCAGCCTGTGCTGCTGGAATATTAAACATACCTGGTAACCACGTTTTCTCTGCTCAGTATATAAATTTTAATATGCATTCCATATCTCTCCAGCCACCTTTCCTATATCAATAGTCCCCCGTGGCAACTTTATCGTTGAATACAAACTATTCTTGTTCAATATTTGAATAGTGATAATGGGTTTTATTCTATAAATAACAGCCTTATTGGCCTAAACTAAAGCAAAAATATCTTTATCTTTTGCAGGAACTAACATGCTTTATATTCTAAATGGCACTTTTAATGTTTTATTCATTACCAGTAAACAAAGGGCCCTCTATGAAAATGTTTATTAATGTAGACTGGCCAGATCGCCCTCTGTGTTAGCAGGATGTCGTTTACCCACTGGGATACCGTGTCTGAGCTGCTTGAATACTGTGTTCTAGGGCTTTCTAGAACATTTTAATAGTACACGTTATACTTGAATCTAAAAGGCCCAGAGCTCTCAAGAGCTTCACATGGTGAAGAATCATCGGAGATTTTATTTTATTAGAACCTGATTTTAAAAGTTCTTCTCTTCTCTGAATTTTGCCCAATAGCTTAGGTTTCAGACTTCCTTAGAACAGGAAATTTATTCCTATATTGTGCTTGAAAGCGTTTTCATTTGAGCAGGGGATTTGTTCTGAATCTTCTATTTTATCATAAATCATGTGATTTTTGGGATCGTATTCAAAATATATTATTTGATTTAATATAAATAGTCAGAAAATTCTTCAGGGGAAATTGATGCTCCAGGAAGAAGCAGTATGTTTTAGTGAATGGATTTATGTCTCTCCTGGCCTCCCATTGCAGGGACCATATAAATCTGGGTCTCTGTGGTTGACAGCTCCTTTGTCCTTCTAGATATTTTGAATCTGAAAGCCATAATCATATAACACAAATTATGAACTGGCTGATGTGTAAATAGTGCTAGGGGCTTTGTCTTGGCTTTGGCTCTTTAGAATAATTCAGAGTTTCTTTTATCCAGTAGGACATTTCCCAGTTATGCCGAGATTCCTCCTTCTGCTAGGACACGGCTAGTGGGCACTGGTTGTCTGGTTGCTGTTGGCAGAGGTCTTCTCCAAAAGCACACTCGTTCTTCTTGCCGCTTCCCGCCTCACTTCACTGCCTGAATTTGTTTAAACTTCCCTCCTTCCATGAGCACTTAGATTTGTGGCTTCCTAAGTAAACTAGCCCAGAGCATCTAAACTAGGGGTGTATGGGCTGGCCATGTATGTGGAGTGTTGATTTCCTTAGTCCATTAAGAATGATGGGGTAGAGTGATCTAGAATATTGGGTTAGCCATGAAGTAACTTCATGCATGTCCCGGAATGGTAGGATGCCCTGAAGTTCAGGGTTTAGGAAATCCGTTTTTTTCTTTTGCATGTGTGTGTGTATAGGGGGGTGTATGTGTTTTCATGTGTGTGTGTGTGGGTTGCACGTGAGTGTATGGGTGCACACGTGTGCATGCGGAGGTCAGAGGTAGATGTCAGGTGTCAACCACTTTTTTTATTTTTTGAGAATGTAGAGCTCACTGGTCGGGTTAGACTAGTGTGTCTCATTTCCACCTCCTCTGGGCTGGCATTCTAGATTGGCAGTGGCCTTCCCCGCTCTCCCTTGGCTCTGGGGACCCATGCTCTGGCCCTTGTACTTGCACAGCAAGTCCTTTACCCATTCAGCCACCTCCCCAGTCTGAAAATACTTTGAAATAGGGGACTTCTCCTGTGTTTCTGCCAAGCTGAGAACTGTCAGAACTTAAAGGCTTTCTGCAGATACAGAAGCTTAAATTGCTGTGCTCCTTAAGTGGGTTAGTCCTATTTCTAATGTCTGAGGTTGGAATACATCAGTGAGTCACTGTCTGTGGAGTGCTGCTCTGAGTACCTTGTCAGGTAGAGATGGTCCAGGGGAAAGTCACTCTGGCATACAGTGCCAATCACAAGCAGGCCAGGGTTACTGGAAAGAAGTCACCAGCTTAACAGTGTTCAGTTCACATATGACCCAATGAAAGAAACAAAAAGATGACTGAAGAGAATTGCAATATGGGGTTGTTTCTTAGGCATTGTTATTTTTGTTTTTTTTATTGATATATTGTTATTGTGGTCTGTTAAAATTGTTCAAGTACCATTTCCCCCTTCTCTCTCCCTCTCCCTCTAAAATAAATCAATAGAAGCATAAAAAAAGCCAGATATACAAAGTGGCACATGCATATGGAGTCTGTGGTGTCAGGATGCTCTGGTATGCCCTCTCTCTCTGTAAATAAAAATATTTAAAATTTCTGACAGGTTCCAAAATTCTTTACGGTACCATACTCTTCTCTCATGGCTATACATTATGAACAGTATTGTGCTAATCAAATTCGTTTACTCAGAATCATGCCCAGAGAGAGTTGAGCAAGACACTTACTGAGTGAATGAAAATATTATTGCAGAGCTGGAGAGATGGCTCAGTGGTTAAG
>PVHP010021321.1:0-29388 GCA_004024765.1 Zapus hudsonius
TTTTTTTCCAATAGTAGGGGTTTAACCCAGGCCTTTTCAAAGGGTAAGAAAATGCTCTATATCCTTAGACTTCAGAAGTGATCTGTATTTCCTCATCTTTTTCAAAAATGTTGTTCAGTTTATATACCCACAGTGACTCAAAGTGATTCACACATCTCTTTAGCACCAAGAAGCTTAAAAGTTTCTCCCTGCTTCTCTCTTCCACTTTTCTCCCCACCCTTCCCTTCTGCTGACCCCTCCCCCTGCTTTTCTCCTTACCCTCTCTTTTTGGATATTAGGGAAGTGATTCATTAATAATGAGATTTTATACTATGGAGGTATATTACACATATGTTTGGAAGCACTGAACTGAATTTAGACATTGTTTTGGTTCATTATCTTCCACATGTATAAATTCTGTCCTAATTGTTTATCTTGATTGAGACAATCAGCTTGGTACCATAGCAACGATGTTTTGGGATACTTGAATATCAGTGTTAGAGACTGGATGAATTTCCAAGTCACACCTTAACCAAGGAGAAAAAAATGGATTAATTCTCAGTATCATCATTTTGAACAGAACCAGTTATCATAAACATAATTGCAGAGAAGGAAAGTGGTTAATAATCAGGTTCCTTACATCGCTCCTGTGTACGTGGCTAAGTGTTTCTTGTTCCTGGTCATCATGCACTGAGTACTTCATGGGACTTGGAAGTGTCAACCATTGAGTTTATCACTCGCTCCCTTTTAGGGGACAGGAAGGGTGGCCATGGAAATCTTAACTGTGTTAGGTTTGGTGTGACTGGGCCAGCTGCCTATGCATCTCCTGGCCCCTTTGACGTCTGTGAAAGAGTCTATTGCTTGTACTAACAACACTTTATCTAAGAAGGTAGGTCATACTTGATGTGTCCCAGAAGATTCTAGAGGGACTGAAAAATTCCTCTTGTCCAGTATTTTGACTATACCTTTTCTATGCTTGGCTATGTGCATATTAACAGTTATCTAGTCTTCAGTACAGAAATCTTGACAGGCAAGGAACCAGATAGGCTAGGTTTGTAATGAGTGACACCATGTGTGTCCACTCAATGACAAAACTGCCTAATGATACATTTCTCAGAATAGGTGTCCTCGGTGTTAAGTGACATATGGCTACACTTAGAGAATACTGCCTCCTTCTGGTCTCTCCTTCAACCTTGATGTGGTTTTGAATAAAGCCTGGGAAACCATGAGGCTAGGTTTTTAAAAACCCTGCAAATAACAGACTGGACTGGCAGAGCTGTACAAACCGAGATATTCTGGGCAACTTGGAAAGTATTAAGATGGTGCATCAGCTTAAACCCCTGACTATGGAGGCATAAGCATTTTTATCAGTTGATAATTACTAGAAAAAATACATAAATCACAGCTATATGTGTATTTGTTCTTAAATAACTCATAGACTTGGGACTGAGGGGGTGGCTCAGAGGTTAAATGCGATTGCTTGCAAAGCATGCAAACCTGAGTTCAATACCCCAGTCCCCCATGTAAAGCGAAGCTTGAAGAGCATTTTTTTTGCAGAGACAAGAAATCCTGGTGCATCCATACATACGCAAGCATGCATGTGCACACACATGCACAAACACACATGCACACCTGTATGCACAGGCAAACAAACATTTTTAAAAAGCACTTTCTTTTTAGGGAAGTTTTTGATTTATAGAAAAATTGGACAGAAAGTACAGAGTTCCCATAAGCCCTCTGACTAAGTAGCTTACATAACTGGAAAGTATTGTATTTGTCCTTTTTGGATTGAGATAATTTTCTCTTACCATCATGTCCTCGAGGTTTGTCATACTGTAACATGTCAACATGTCTATTACATGTATATCCCACATTATGGCTAGCCAGTTATCACTGATGAATATTTGTTTTGTTTCCAACTTTTGGTTATTGTGAATAAGGCTTCCATTGACATCAGCTTGTAGATAATATTTAGAGTCCATTCTTTCACTTCTTTGGGGTAAGTGCTTATAAATGGAATTGATTTATTGATTAATCAATTCCATATAGTAATTCTGTGTTTTAATTTTAATCTATCTATCTATATTTCTATCTATCTGCCTATCATCTATCTATCTATCTATCTATCTATTATCTATCTATCTACCATCTATCTATCATCTATCTATCTATCTATCATCTATCTATCTATAATAGGTTATACTGTTTTATCTCCTCACCTCTTGCTCCAACTCCCATTACCCTGGGAGCCCTCCTCAGTGAGGTTATAGTATTGACTGTGAGGTCATGAAGGCCTCAGTGAGTCCCTGGAGTAATGGGGAGACCATGCCTCAGAGTATTTGAGTCCACTCTGTGGCTCTTACAATCTTTCCACCCTGTCTTCTGCAATGTCCCCTGAGTCTGATTTACTGATTTATTTGTAGTCTCTGCATTTCTGCTTTGGATTAATCGTTGTGTTTGTCACCATCACCCTGGGTCTGGTTGTCATTTCCTCTGCAATTTCTCTTGGCCTCTGGCCAATGTGGTAGAGTTGACAAGTCTCCTGATGGGCAGTCAGCTATCTTCTTGTCTTATCTAGTCTCTCCTCCATTTTCTCTTCCTTAATGATGTGCTCAGCTGACATCATAGCATGGCCCTGCTTACAGCTGATCGTTAGCCGGTCAGTTCCCTCTTAGGCAGCAGCTCAGGAATGGAGTCTACTGTGTTTTAATTTTTTTAGGAACTATTTTCCATAATAGCCCATCATTTTCTAGTCCCACCACATCTCTTTTAAGTAATCAAACCATTTCCTACCTATTTGTGTATTGCTTTAATAAGTTTTGCATGTGATGTTTTACTAACTCAGTGCCTGGTAACTGATAGATGCTCAAGGAAGTTAGATGCTTCATAAGCGAAAGGAGGAGAATGTTCACATAGGATAGAGATGAAAGTCCTGTATCCTGAGTGAAATCTCACATGCACAGAAACCCGCCTGTTGATCAGTCGAGTGCATAGACTGTTAATGATACATCAACAACCAAAGGAAAGAAAACACATCATTTCAGTTCCTGGGAGTGGTGAATGTGTAACTAACAGGGTAATGTTTCATGGACTGGGTTCAGTAGAGAGTTCCCCAGCTTTTCTAGACAGTCTCCTGAAAGGGGTTGAGAGGTTTAATGATTAGGAACCCCTTGGCTTTCACTGGTGTCATGGTGGTGTTATTTTAGGAGGTAGGGTGAGGAAGCAATATGGCGCCTTAATCTCATGGTCACTGCTGCACCTGCTGGGCCAATACCAAGCACAGACCAGGAGGAAATAAAGTGCAAAACATTTCAGCTAGAAATCATCCAGGACTGAACCCAGACAGGGTGGAACCAACAAACTCCTTTCTGTAGTGAATGAGAGGGAACAGTGTGAAAGTCGGCCTCTGGCTTTTCTTTCTTACTCACATTTTGACTTTTCAGAAAACTCTTCAGGATCCACCTGCTAGTGTTTCCACCCTGGTCTTTGGCATTCAAGTCCATGATCTTTGCTCCTGGTGGTCGTGCACCTCCCTGGGGTATCATTCTCAGTGGTCTAAGAATACCAACATGGGACACCAAGACCTATGGGATAGTCACCTGTGTCACCTGTACAGTCTCTCTCCAGCTGTCTACACTCATGCCAACAAGCCCCTGCCGTCATGCTGTGGCCCTGTGGGGTGTCTCTCCCTGCCCATCTACCCCATTTTCCTGTTACCTGGATATCTCCTTCCCATTTTGGATGAACCTTTCCTGACCTGCACCTCTTCAGACTAGTCTAGTTTCCCTGATTCTCTCTGAGCTTCTCCAGTGACTTGGACAACTTCTGTCCATCCATTAACAGACCACATCAATACTCATTGCCAACTCTTTTCTCAGCATCATTGCTACTGTTATATCCCTGTAACAAACCAGATGCTTGATCAGTGTTAATTGGATGAAGCTTAAATGAAAAAAAATGTTAGGGGGGTGGGCATCTCTTGTTCCCAGTCTCATGGGTCCAGGCGGTACACTTCTCTGCCCACCTTTCTTCCTTGCCTTCTCACACATATACCCTTCTTGCATGGTACAGGCTATTCTCAGAGAGCAGAGGTGCCAACCCAGAGGACACAACTGCGGAGACAGATCCTTCCATGTAAGGCAGAAGGAAATGCCTGCAGCTCTCAAGAGCACCCAGCAAAGCCTCAGCCTTCAATTTTGCTTTTCTTCTGGATTGTTGCTGACTTCTTTTCAACCTCCACCATAGATCTCTGAGTCTGTTTCCATCATTAGGATGGAGAGGAAGGAGGACTATTTATGGCCACCTCTATTCTGACATGGACAAGTTAGGAATATCATTTGGAGGAAAAAGCCTAGTGTCATTTTAATTCAGAGGAGGAACTTGGGGCAGGTCTTACCAAGGTCATTCATGTCAAGAGTTTGGGACAGAAAAGCCACTGCTGCATTGCTTGGGTCTGAGAATAGCCTGTAACTATATTTTTAAAGTAAGTTTATCATATTCTATGTGCAGGATGGTACTCTATCCCATGACACTTGCAAGGAGTGGAGAAAAATGAAGATCTCCACCAAGGGCATTTGGTGACATACTGTTTAGTCTTTTAAAGTAATTCCCATCAATGTTCAACATTGATATTATATACAGATTTTGAAGAAGATCATTCCAGAATTCCTTGATGAAATTAGGCAGTGTGGATAGAGAAATACATTAGGACCTGACCTGGAGACCAACCACTTACTTTCTAGTTTTCTCTTCTTAGCATTTTTCTTCTGAAATGATATTGTCAGTCATTCTCTCATACAGAGTGGTACCTGGGGCATAAAGCAGCTTCCGGCGGGCTCTTTGAAGTCTCCTTTCAGCTAATGGGAACCAGAGCTGCCTCTGACGGGCATTTAAAAGTTCCTTTCCCGCCTCCAGATTGCTGGTTAAAGGGTCCTATTTACTTCTATCTCTGGGCTTTCTTGTCCGTCAGAGTCATTGGCTTTTCCAATGCACCTCAGGGTAGATCAAAAGGGAATGTTCCTTGATGTTCTGAGACATAAATAAAGAAATTTTAAGGAAAGAAAACCTGCTAACATTGAAGGCTTTGTCTCAGCACTTGTGTCCTGTGGATTGGCACCTCTGCTCCCTAAGAATAGCCTGTACCATGCAAGAAGGGTACATGTGTGAGAAGGCAAGGAAGAAAGGTGGGCAGAGAAGTGTACCCCCTGGACCCATGAGACAGGGATGAAGTCACTGGGCTTTGACCTGTTTATTTTGCATGTAAATCATATATATATATATATATATATATATATATTATGCATGTAATCTCAGCACCAAATTTAAAGGAAAACAAATCCAGCATTCTTTCCTTCATGAAGCTAGCTCTTTCTGTCCTTCATCGTGTAATCTTGTCTTTGAGAGAGTACAATAAGGCAGCCAATTACATATAATAGAAATGATACTTTATGGCAATTGCTTATGAGAGATTTTTATAAGATCTGTACTCTGTACTAAACTAATCCTTCCCAGCAAAACTGTGAACTCCATGACTTACCTGCTTCTTTGTTGTATTTTTCCTTGATCATTCATCATGCACTTTAGTGATGCCTACTCTAGTAAGCCAGAAGGAATCTGTATCACTGTTCAGAACGATCCCCTACTAAAGTAAGTGCTTCTTCATTATTGAGTCATAAATATTCATTCTAATGGTTCTTTCAATTTTATGCTGTAGTAGTTTCATAAGTGATAAAGCTTATGAACTATAATCAGCGGATTCCACAGGGATCAGCAAGCAAGACTATTTATCAAATATACTTGACTCTTAACCTCGTTGTCATTCATCTAAGTGAAATTCATTTCCCTTGTGTACATAAGAGAAAAAACACCCTCTCATTCCCTGTTCAGTCCTCTGCACACAGGGCAGTGGGCGTTCCATCGCGGATTCTCAGAGGGACTCAGCCCTTGTGAGAGAGAGCTGTCAGCAGGAGGGAGCTCAGCATGGCCTGGTGAACGAGGCTCTCTGTGTCTTCAACCAGTTGTGCTTGAGAAGAATTGACTATGTTGAAGTTAACACGGATGCTTCCATGAAAATTCCTGTCTGGATTCCTCTGTAGCAAGTGGTGCTTGATGTGTGCCTAAGTTATTTATGTGACACTATGTGCATTCTGCAGATCATTAACAAAGGGCGCTGGGTGCAGCACTGCGATGAAAGTGCATTTAAAAATGGTTGTATCAGCTTCGGGTTCAGCAAGTTGGCAGCCACTGAGTCTGGTAAAAACAAAACAAACCAAACAACAACAACAACAACAAACCCTTGCATCAACACTGTGTCTCCAGCCAACCTTATAACGAGAGAAAAGGAGGTTTAGACAGCTGTGCCCAAAACAGGGCAACAGATATGTCATGGATTTTATTTGGACAAAGGTTTAAAATTCTATATATTAACAGAGAATCCCTCATTTCTTCTACATTACATATAGTTTATTGTACATAAATATTATATATTATTTTATTATATATAAAATCTATTTCTTAAACAGGATTGGTGAATTAGGGCTTGTATTATTCAGGTCAGACTACTATAATAAAGACTTCAGACTGGGCAGCTTAAACAAGAGACGTTTATTTCCCACAGTTCTGAAGTCCAAGGTGATGGTGTCTGTAGGGTTAAGTATTTTTTTTTAATGAAGCCCCCTTTGGTTCGCAGGTTTTCCCTGTGACTTCACCTGATAGTCCCCCCACATGTGTCTGTCCTGAAGTCTTCTCTAAGAAGGAAACCAGTCACATTGAATCAGTCACATTTTAATTTGATCCCCCCTTTCAAGGCCAGATCTCTAACCAGCCACATTCACGGGTGCCAAAGTTTAGGAAGTTACTAAGGAAATCTGGAGGATGCATAATTCATCCCATAAGAGGGGTTAAATGAAAACAACATTTAGACTCTTTATAGCATCCTTTTCCTCTTTATCAGACTTATGACTTGGTCTATTTTTAGTTTAGTTTCTGGTTCCCAATTTGGAGACCTTGAGGACTTGTGAGGCTGTAACAACAATGACCCACGGAAGTAGAGATAGTTCATTCTTCGAGACATCCTTTCCCACTTATCAGCTTGACAGCTCAGAGTCCCTTTTCAGTAAGTCCTTGGGACTCCTGAGAGCTTGTGTGAGGACAGTGAGCAGCTTTGTAAAGAAAGCCTTTTGATCACCTTGTGAGTTAACCAGTTCCTCGATGGCAACCTTGTCCTGAAATTTGCCAACTATGATTGTTATGCCAAGTGGCATTATTTTGTTACACAGGACCAGGCTCTCAATAGAAAGGATGGTAAAAGGCTCGATAAGACACCAGGCCCTGACATTGAAATAAACTGGTACTGGTTGGAGGAAGGGGTTGGAAACCTGGCTTGGTAATAAGCAGCCACCTCTGCATAGGAGGGTTTTTATCTGTTTTTTTTTCTTCTCCTTTCACTTATAGTCTTCAAAGTGACTGGGTTCAAGACGTGTGTTATACAGTTTAATATTTGTACTTGAGATCCTGGGAAGCTAACTCTGCCTCTCTGTGTCTCAGTCTGCTCATTTTAAATACAGGAAATAATATAAGAAGAATGTAATTGTGAGAGTTCTAATCCTGATAAGGCATTTAATATTGTCACTAGCCCCAAAGAGTGCTCTGTAATTTATATTGATTGTGTATCATCCAGATTAATATTTGCTCATGTTTGTTTCTTGTATGGTCTTTATCTTTACTCCTACTCACCCTAAGCTGTCATGACAGAAACTGGAGCATTCCCCTAAGAAAGCTGCCAGTCTGTGTCCTTAGAAATGAATCTGGTCTTCACATGAATGGAGGGGTCTTTTGTTGCTGTTGTTACCACAAAAAAAGAAAGCTCAGGGCTGAGGAGGTAGCTCAGGGGTAAGAGCTTGCTCTCTGTGAAGGGGTGGAGGCTGAGAGCCCCTGGCTGCTTCTCGGAACTTGCAGTTTCAACTTAGGAGCTTTTTCCCTTCTGACCTCTCATTACATCAGTTTTCAAATACGTAAAATAGACACAAAACCAATAATGGGCTTGTTTGGGATTATGTGAAATGCTATGAGATATGAATAAAGCTCTTAGAGGCATGTGGTTGAGCCTGTTGGCTGTTTTCATCTTCAAATGGAAAAAAGAAGGCAAATACTACACTCCACTTCTGAAGCTGTGTGTGGCTGCCAGATCACCCTGCCTGGCTTGGTACTTCCATTTGTAAAGTCTAATTTGATCTAGGCATGGGCGAGAGTGATCACAGATGAGTGTTCAGAGTTCCATTTCCATGGTAAAAAAAAAAAAAAAAACCTAGGCTATCCATGGTCCCCTGCCCCAAGGACTGATCCAGACTGCCCACGGAGGAGGATATCCAGCTGATTCTGGTTGGGGAAGAGGGGCATTGGGGAACGAGGGATAACAACTCATTGTTTGCCCATTAAGTAATGTAACTCATTATGGACAATAAAAAATTAAAAAAACTGCAAAGTAACTATTAATTACAGGACCTTCTACCTTGTCCTCATGTATCAAAACCCTGAATGTCCTGTCGCTTCTAACGAGCTAGAGGACATCAGCCATGAACATGGAGAGCCAAAGTATCAGACACACCCAAGCCACTTAGAGATTAAACTCTGTTGGGAGCATTTCTTATAGGTAAATAGAGGTATTTATTACAAGGACATGGGATTGCCTTTTGCCAAAGGCAATTAGCAGGTGAATAACATAAATGAATTGAGTTTTCATGTGTTGATTCTAAGTGCTTGTGTTTCTCTATTAGTGAGGACTGAGTAGAGAGAAGCTAAGAAAAGCAAACGAATGAACAAGCAAAAAAGCATATGAAAACTAAAAGTCCCAGAGGCAGTAAGACACAGATCAAGAAAAAACAACTTCTTTCCCTACATGCACGTAGATATGTTTGTATGTGTATATATATATGTATAGATATATATGTACAAATACATTTTGTATATACAAAATGCATATGTGCACACATTTATTTGTATATGCATTTATGTACATGTATTATGTATGCAACTGTCTCCTCATATTCTTGGGGCATTTGTTCCAAACCCCTCAGCTGTACAAAATCCACATATACTCAATGTATTATAATTCTCTCAGTGCCACTGTAACCAAACACCTGACAGAAACAACCTGAGGAAAGGGAGGGTTTCTTTAGACTCAGAGTTTTAGGGATCTCAGTTCACATTCACATGACAGTTCATGGTTCTGTCAGCTCATCATGGTAGCAGAAGCATGTGACAGAGGAGAGTATTCACCTATGGCACTCAGGAAACTGAGTGAAGATAGCAGGGGAACAGGGCAAGACACAGCCTCATGGATACCCCCACAACAGTGATGGTGACCCACTTCCTTTAAGTAGGCACCCCCTCTGACTTCTATTCACCTCCCAATAATGCCATCACAGTATGACACGTGTATAGATTCAACCCTGCATTGGATCTAATGTCTGTGGAAACACTCCCAGAGGCACTCCAGAGCTGGGCTTTATTATCTGTCAGACATTTCTGGGCTACCCACATTGACACAATTAGCCATTTTGCTTTAGTTCTTTATAGAAAATGCCTTAGTATTTGCACATGACCTGCACATGTCTTCCTATGTGCTTTGAACCACCTTTAAACCATGTCTAGGTTATTGAACATACTTAATACAATGTAAATAGTGACTCTGATGTGGTGTTTGGAGAATAATGATGGAAAAAGTCTGCATGTTCATTAAAGGCACAAATTTTCTTTTGTTAATTTATTTTAATTTTTTTAATTATTTATTTGTGCATGCATGCACACAGGGAATCTGTGCCACAACATATGTCTGAAGTTTGGAGGTAACTCTCAGGTTTGTCCTTACCTGTCTACCTCATTTGAGGCAGGGCTTCATGGTCTGGATTCTTGTTCTGCTGTTCTTTGCTAGGTTCACCTCAAACTTCTGGAAAAGCCTCCTGTCTCTGCCTCCCATGTTGCCATCGCAGAAATTGCATATGTCTTCCATCATTTCTGGCTTTTTTTTTTTTTGGACATAGAGTCTTACTCTAGCCCAGGCTAACCTGGAATTCACTATGTAGTTTCAGGGTGGCCTCGAGCTCACAACACTCATCCTGGGATTAAAGGCATGTGCCACCATACCCAGGATCCTTCTGTCTTTTAATTTGGGGTATGATGATTGAACTCAGGTACTACAGCTTGAGTAACAAGTACCAGTCTTAGGTGCAATAAAAAAAATGTTCTGAACAGTGGTTGATTGAATCTATGGATAGAGGACCTACAGAGAGAAAGGGGAATTGAACCTGGGCTGATAGACTTTGCAAGCAAACTCCTTTAATCACTGAGCTGTCTCCCAAGCTTCCCTGACTTGTGTGTGTGTGTGTGTGTGTGTGTGTGTGTGTGTGTGTGTGTGTTTAAATTAGTAGTTGGTTTAGTTTTCAGTTCATAGTAAAATGAATGAAAAGCATACAGTTCACTCTTTACTCGGCTTTACCTTGCATTCTCTCTGTTAACACTGTGAATTACTGTGGGCCATTTGCACAATTTATGAGCCTTTGTTCACACATGGATATATTAATGACTGAGTCCCTCGTTGATTCTTATGAACCATTTTATGTTCTGGAGGTTTTGACAAATGTAGAATGTCATATGTCTATTGTGATGGCATCACACAGGGTATTTTCACTGCCCTAAAAAAAAATCTCTGCTCACCATACTCATGCCTCCTTCCTCTTAAAACTCCTGGAAACCACTTATCCTTTTGTTGTATCCTAGTTTTGTCTTTTCCAGAATATCAGATTGGGGTCCTACAGTATGAAAAGTTTTCAGATTGGCTTGTTTTGTTAGTAGTATGTATTTAAAATTTCTTCATGTCTTGATGTGATTCAATGATTCATTTTTTAAATCACTAATACTATTTCATTGTCTGATCTTCCATCGTTTGTCTATCCATTTACCTATTGAAAGACTTTGGTTGCTTCTAAGGTGCCAATCATGGATAAGGCTGTTACAAACGTGTATGTACAAGTTTTTATCTAGGGTTTTTTCAAGAAGCTATATTCCTGTATCATATAGGAAGTATTTTTAGTTTTATAAGAAACCGTCATTCTCTGTTCCAAAGGCACTACAGCATTTAGTAGTCCTGCCAGGGATAGGCTACCAGTGGAATTTGTTTTCACATCTTTGCCAATATTTGCTATTATCAGTGTTTTGGAATTTCGCCATTCTAATAGGCATGTGGTGAGATGACTTCTTTCTTACATTTGTATGTCTTATCTCCAACTCACTGTGAGAACATCCCTATTAATGTCACATGATACTCTCACCAACCGGAACCCAGATGTGTAGTTCTTGTTGACAAAATACCCAACCAGAAGCAGATGATGGGAGGAAAGCTTTTATTTTGGCTTACAGTCTCTAGGGAAAGCTTTGTCATATCAGGAGAAACATGGCACAGCAGAGGTTAGACATCACCATCTAGAAACAGCAAGGGGAAGATAGCAGCAAGAGAGTGAGCTGAGCCCTGGCAAAGGGTGCTGGCTATAACACCCCTAAGAACACTCCAGCAGAGCACCTCCTCCAGCAAGGCTCCACCTCCAAAACTGCCACCAGCTGGGGACCAAGCATTCATAACACAGGAATTTATAGGGGACACCTGATTCAAACCACCATAGTTACCTTCTATCTTCTCAGTCATTTCTAGTATGGAGTACAGCATTGTTACTGTAGTCACAGTGCTATACATTAGATTCCCTCAACTTGCCCATCTTACATGACTGAAATTTGGTTCTCTGTGTGATATCTCCCTATTTATTGTCTTTTCTCCAGTCTCTAGTAACTAGCATTCTGCTCCTTTGAGTTGGGCTGTTTGAAGATTCACCATAGATATGAGCTTCTGCAGTAAGCATGCACACACACGCACGCACACATGTACACACACACACACACACACACACACACACACACACACACACACACCTAATTCTGGATTAAGATTGCTCACTGTCTCTATTTCAGGTCTTTCAAGTTGCCTACGTCATCATTAAAGCTGCCAACTCCCCTCGGCCTGGAAACTGGATTTTGGAGCGCTCTGTGGATGGTGTCACTTTCAGACCCTGGCAGTACTATGCAGTCAGTGACACAGAGTGTTTGACACGCTACAATATAACTCCAAGACGGGGGCCACCTACGTACAGAGCTGATGATGAAGTGATCTGCACCTCCTATTACTCCAGATTGGTACCACTTGAGCATGGAGAGGTATTGTGGTCATTAACTACAGTGATGGCTTTTTATCATTAAAGTTCCTGCCTCAACTGTTAAGCTAGCCATGATAGGAGCCAGTGTTGAGTGCTCAATGTAAAATCAATACTCTTAATATAAATTAAAATATAAAGACTATCTCGCTCTATTTAAGGTAGCCCTGAGAGGCCCCTATGAAGATGAATGTCACTGTGGATAGTTTACTGACTTTTTCTCTCTTTGGTGGAGTTCCCTTAATATTCCCTCTGCTATGATCGATGAACAATCAGTTCTGAGAAACCTAACATCATGGGAGATGTTAAAACATCCTCACAATACTGGGAGAAGCATCCTGTCAAAAGATTTCTGGCAATCCATGAGACACTGGAATGGGTAACTTCCATAAACTGAAGACAGTGAGGATCGTGGTGGTTAGGCATAAGTGGTTAGCAGTTAGACAGGTTTTTCCAGCAGCCTCATTGGTTTTTAGATAGTAACTCTGTAAAGATTATGTCCCAAAGTTCATCTGAGCTGTATTTCTTCATGCTGAAAGTTGCAATGCGTGCTTGGTTTTCTTCAGATTCACACCTCACTCATCAATGGCAGACCCAGCGCGGATGATCTGTCACCTGAGTTGCTGGAATTCACCTCTGCACGCTACATCCGCCTTCGCTTGCAGCGCATTAGAACACTCAATGCAGATCTGATGACCCTCAGCCACCGAGACCCCAGAGACCTGGATCCTATCGTCACAAGACGCGTGAGTATACGGGGTACCCCTGGCCGTTGATAGAAGTCTGTTTAAAGGACATGTTCTTTCTTTCATTTGCCTTCCTTCCCAATGTTTTAATCATTATTTATCTAAGATTACTGTCATTTGTTTATTACGAAGGCTACTTTTAGCTGCTAACCCCAATATCATGCCCTCAGGCCCCTTCACTCCACTGGTCCCCCAAGTCTGCCATGTGGAGAAGGTGGTCCCTTTGTTCTTTAAGTTCCCATCGGATCTTCAGCAATCCAGGCATTTAAATATTATTTGGAATTCTTATACTTTGAGAATACTTAAGACAATGTACAGATTTTGAGCCTATGGGTAAGAGTACATGGCTTGCATAAAACACATTTTTATATCCCTTACATAAGTTTGGCATGGAATTACAACTGTAGGGTATTTGTATACCTAATTCTGTAAAAATCTGCAAAGCTGTTATCAAAGGGGGGTTTCCCATTTTACAATCAGATCAACCACATGTGAGCTGTGTGGATCTATCATATGCTTCCAGATATCCAGTTTTGCCAGTCTTGTTGGTGCCAGCTGCTGGGATGCCCATGTCTTGGCATCTCCTGGTGATGCTGATTTGTATTTCTCTGACGACCCACGTTGATCATGTGACAATTAGTGGGTCTGGTCATTTTTTTTTTGTTCATTTTCAAATTGGATTACCTGTCTTCTTGTTACTGAATTATATAAGATATTCATATATTTTATGTTCAAATCTTTTAGTAGATATGTATATATTTATTACAATCTTTTCTGTTACTTTTCTAACTAGGAATTTTGATTGGCAGAGATTTCAAGTTTGATTAAATCCAACTCATTTTTTTGTTGTTTTATGGCTGAACTTTCTGTGTTCTCTCTGAAAAAATATTTGCATATCCCAAGCCTATAAAAATATTGTTCAATATTTTCTTCTAGAAGCTTTATGGTTTTAGCTTTTACAACGTAATCATCTCACATTAATTTTAGTATTTCTTGTGAGGTCCTTCCTCTTCACATGTATATACATTCTGGCACCATGTGTCAAAAATACTTTCTCTTTTCCACAAATCATTCTGAAACACTTGTGGCAAACTGGTTGCCCTTTTCTAGCTCCGTGTCTGGAGTCTGTTCTATCCTGTTGATTGATTAGTCTATTTTTGTGCCAATAAAACAAGTTTGATTATTGTAGCATTATAGCAAGTCTCAAGGCCAGGAATTATAATGGCCCAGATTCTTTCAGCTATTGAAGAGTCCTTATATTTCTTGGAAATGTTAAAAAAAAAACTTGTTAATTTCTAACAGCATATTTTCAAGGAACATATTTTCATTGAGATTGCATTCTTTAGATCAATTCAGGAAGATTTTTGGAAAACATTTTCACAATATTGCATCATCTGACCCATGAATAAGATACTTTGTTCACTTCTTTAATTCCTGCTGGCAATATTGTATTGTTTGTTACTAAAGCTGTTGGTCAACGATGTAAGTAAAAAGAATTCGAAGACAGTGTGTCCAGTAGGAGTAACTTGATCATTTGCATCTGACATGAATGTTTGCATAGAAAGTCTACCTAACAGCTATTAGAGTAAAAAGTGAATTTAGTAATGATAGGATACACAAAATGAATACATAAAATGAGTCATATTTCTATATACTGACAACGAATAATGGAAAATAAAATAAAAAGAAATCCATTAACACTAAGATGCAAAAACATGTTTCTGGGTTGAGTGCAATCTTAAGCGGCAGACCCTTGATTCTGTTCATGTGATAATTTATGGCTCCTGGGGTGTGTGCTTGACTAAATTTGCATTTATATATATCTTTTTGATGATATGTTCTCTCTTTTATAAACTGCTATATTCACTTTGCCAGTATCTTTTAGGGGGTCCAACAAGCATGGATTTTGAAGATGTCTGTTTTGGCTTAACATGAAGCCAAGTTGGAAATTCCTTTTAGATTCCTTTTAGGTTCTGTTGATGATGCAATTTGAGAATGATGGATTGTAATTGTGCTTACAAAAAATTACAATCTAATCTTAAGATAAAATGTTTAGACAATTAACATTCAATTACCAAAAACAGCTTGTGAATCCACCTGAATTTTGGAGTGCTGATATTAATTTTACGTTGAAGGAGAGAGGTTTGAATTTTCACTTGTGACACTCTTTTTCCTTAGTATTACTACTCAATAAAAGACATTTCCATTGGAGGGATGTGTATTTGCAATGGTCATGCCAGTAGCTGCCCATGGGATGAAACCACAAAGGTGAGATCCAATATTTTACAATTCTTGAAACTTCAGGAAGGTAGCTGTAATGAGCATCTTCATTTCTTTATTTGAGACAAACACTGAGAGGTTTAAAATACTGATTTTAAATGTATTAAATTTTAATACTGATTTAAAAATGTTTTATTTATTTATTCGTAAGGAGAGAGAGAGAGAGAAAGAAAGAAAGAAAGAAAGAAAGAAAGAAAGAAAGAAAGAAAGAAAGAAAGAAAGAGGAGAGAGAGGAGAGAGGCCAAAAGGAACTCTTGATGCATTCACCACTTTGTACAGCTGACTTTATGTGGGTACTGGGTAATCAAATCTACGTCATTAGGCACTGCAGGCAAGAGCCTTAACCACTGAAACATCTCTACAGCCCCAAGATTTTTTCAAAAGTGATTTTTCAGACCATTCAATTTTTTTTGACAGTGTTATCATTTCATTGTTTAGAGGGAGTATTTTTAGTTATAGCAATACTGTGGTTTTTTTTTTCTTTTTTCTTTTGTTTTTAGGCAGGGTCTCACTTTAGCCCAGGTTGTCCTGAAACTCATTCTATAGCCGAGGCTTGCCTTGAACTCACAGCAATCCTCCTACCTAACCCTCCCAGTGCTGGGATTAAATGCATGCACTACCATCACCAGTGCCCTACTGTTTTTTTTTTGTTTTTTTTTAATAAGATATCCACAATATCAAGTTTGCCATTCAAAGGTGTGAAATTCAAAAGTCTTCCAAATTATGAAGCTCTTCTGTGTATAAGAGAATTAAGCAAGGAAAATATAGTAATATAAATTATACCTACTTTTTATAAGAAAAAAAATCTCTTCGAATTCTCTCCGTGTTTGTGGCACTGAAGATAAGATGAAATTTATCTATCTTGACATAATATTAAGTGCATATCATTTCTCTTTTTTTAATTTTAAGAATATATTTTATTTAATCTAAAACATCCAAAACATTATAATTTCTGTATGTGATCAATATAAGCATTTCTGACAGATTTGACATTTTTTTTTAAATATATATTTATTGTCTATAATGAGTTACATTATTTAGTGGGCAAACAATGAGTTGTTATCCCGAATTCCCCAATTTCCCCCCTCCCCATCCCTGATCAGTTGGATATCCTCCTCCGTGGGCTGTCTGTATTAGTCCTTGTGGCAAGGGATCCTGGATATCCTAGTACTCAGTCTCTTTTTGAAACACTTAGTTACTTCTAGTCTTTGGGATTTTGTGCCCCTTGAGCTAGGATTATTGTATTTTTGTTTTATATAGTATTTTTATTTAGTTAGTTTTTACAATGCTTAAGGCTGAACCCAGGGCCTTGTGCATGCTGGGAAAGTATTCAACTACTAAGCTATTCCCAAAGCTAAGATTTCTCTATTTTTTTTTAAAAAAAATATTTATTCACTTGCATGCATATGGGTGTATTCATGTGTATAACCAGACTCTCTTGCTTCTACAAACAAATACCAGATCCATACACTACTTTGTGTCTGGCTTTACTTGGATGGCTAGGGAATCAAACCTAGGCCATCTCCCCAGCCCAGAATGCTCTATTTTTGATACTGAAATAAGTGCTATTGTACATCAGAAAGTACTCACAAAGTAAGGAAATCTCTTAATAAAATTAGTAACAAGAACTTCCAGATCTTTGAAAAGAAACATCTTTTTGAGAACATTTCTGTAAGTTAACCTAAAGTTTGTCATCTGGTTTTATATACATAATCATCTCAAAAGAGTTAAATGTCCATAGGTGGCTATAATCCTAAATTTCCCTTTGTGAAGTCTGGCCACATGTTTGACTCTGATAGTTTCTTAGCTGGAAGAAAATTGAAGTCATAGGTGGCTAAAGCTTTCGTATCTCATTTCCAATCCCTTCATATTTAGCAACTACAATGCCAGTGTGAGCATAATACGTGTGGAAAGAGCTGTGACCAGTGCTGTCCCGGCTTTCATCAGCAGCCCTGGCGGCCTGGCACCATTTCCTCTGGTAACACATGTCAGGGTAAGTACACTTACACCTTAAAGAACGAAAGCTTCTGCCCTTAATATGCTTCATCTATGGCATCTTAATAATTTTTAAAATATCTAGGTGACTGTTTTCTCAGCAGTTCAAATAGTACCCATGCTACAGACTACCTTAATACAGTTGAAGGGATACATGTATCTTTAGGGATTTGGTATTTTTAATCTAAGTTCCCCTTTCCATACATTCCTTATTTATTTATGTGTAATGAAATTTATATTTTATTAATTTATGGTACTGGGGATTGGACTTCTTGTGTGCAAGGCAAGGGCAGCTTTTAACTGGGAACTTTAATATATGAACATATTACAAATTGGTCATATTTCCATAATTATCCTAATGTGTCCCATCTCCAAACCCTCATTCCCTTGAGGTCTTATGGGGAGGACAGTGACTCCCAGTACATCTTCCCCTCCTCTGGCTCTTGTATTCTCCCTGCCTTCTCTTCCACAATCCTCCCTGACCTTGGAGGGCATGTTAGAAGTCTACTTTGGTGTTGAGTTTTACATAGCCTCTTGCGACTTTCGTGTCTCCTCAGTGCCTTCCACCATCTCCCTAGAGAAGGTTCTTTGGCTAATCTCAAGAGCAACCCTTAGAGTCTCATGCTAAGTAGTCGGCTTTCTCTTCATGTCATTCTGATTGGTCTTGGGTCTCCCCAGTGTTCACCATCATTTCTAAAAAGCAGGTTCTCTAGCCAAGAAGAAAGGGCAGCATTGATCAAAGGAGACAAACATAGACATTTAGAAAACTTTTTGATGGGCCCAGCTAGAATTAATTTCTAAGGAGGCAGTGTACGGACAAGATGCCAACATCATCAATATGGATGTTGATCAATATGAGCAACATCATCAGTAGGGTAAAAAGTATTGCCTGAGGCTGGGGATATTACTCAGCAGGTCAAGTGCACATGAGGACCTGACCTCAGATCCCCAGAACCCACATAAAATTCCTGGCATGGCGCTGTACATCTATAACCCCAGTACTGAGGAGGCAGAGCCAGGGAATTCCTGGGACTCCCTGGGCAGCATATCTAGCTGCACTGGTGAGCTCTAGCTGCATCAAGAGACCTAGTTTCCAAGAATAAGATGGAGAGCCCTCGAGGAAGACACTTGAAGTTGACCACTGGCATGCAAATACACACATGCCCACATACATAAGAAAATATATCAACATGCACACGTAGACATGTTGAAAGAAGCAGTTTCATTGCATTTCCATTCTTTTCACTTTTTATTTCCTCGTGGATTCTTCTGAAGAGTTTATGCTACCAGACCATATGTTTTTATTTGGGACTTTTTACATTTTCACACATAGAGTTCACATTTTGATCATATGGAACCCACGCTATTCTCTTTATCTCCTCAGTCCCATGTTTATCAGTAGCTATGCTACAGAAGAGAATGATTCCCTTCCCCAACGCAATGAACTGTCATTAACTCCTTCCAGAAGAGTGGCCTCATGAACCCTCCTATCCATTATAGAACTCGACTGCCCAGCCTGCATTGATTCTTTTAATAGCCCTTTCCAGTTATTATCTATAATATTGCCTGTATCTTATTAAATGATACATTCTAAATTTTTAATTTAAAATCATAGAAAATTTCAGGATATAAGGGTCTGTGTGATATAGAATATATGATGTGTATTAATTGAGATATTAAAATGCCCTCCTAGAATGTAATTGTCACAATAAAGCCAAAGACTGTTACTATGATGAAAACGTTGCCCATCAGAAGAAAAGTCTGGACATTTCTGGAAAGTACAGCGGAGGGGGTGTTTGCATCAACTGCCTGCAGAACACCATGGGAATCAACTGTGAAACCTGTATCGATCAATATTATAGACCACACAAAGTAAGCAGATTTCTCTCCCATGGCACAGACCCCCTGCCTTTCAAGGTGGAGATTTCACTGTCTGGTCTTCTATCTTGAAGAATCACTTTCTTGCCATATTTCATGTATATTCTTGTAACGCTAGTGGTGTTCTGTATATTCTTATTGCCTTCTTTACCGCTTTATTCCTTTTGGGTCCTATTTTCTTGCTCAAAGTAGGATATGCATGCATTGTTTAACTTGAATTTGGGGGGCCTGTTAGCTCTGTCATCTCAGGTAATTCTAACTAAAAATGTACAGCCAATAACTAACAGCTCTGCCTTGCTCATAGGAACACTCATCAATTGACTTAATGCGGAGTTGCTACATGGGTCCTTGGAGGGGCTTGTTTATGGGGAATGATCCAAATATCAATATGTCTCAGATAGAAAGCAGAGGGGACAGGTAGCAGGGGTCATTGGAAAGGATGACATCAGGCTAATGATACCACCTGTTGTCATTATGATAAAGACAATCGGAGCCTCTTGTTATACTCACCATATCCGCCTGACACCTACACCCTGTTAATAATCTCATCTTGAACGAGTAGATGTTATCTAGTTGTTGGCATTGTTGTTATTACTGCTCTGAATAGTGCTGCTGTTTCCAGAGAGATAAACCAGGACCACTTCCTCCTTTCAGGTATCTCCTTATGAGGACGAGCCTTGCCGTCCCTGTGACTGTGACCCTGTGGGGTCTCTCAGCTCTGTCTGTATCAAGGATGATCTTCATTCTGACATACAAAATGGTGAGTGCTTGGCTTCTTTGTGTGCCTGGAATTGTTTGGGTGGAGGAGGTATGCGTGGAAGACCTGTATATGATAGAACAACATATACATTGAATGGTTGTGAGGGATGGATGTGTGGGAGATTTGTAGATGGCAGAATATCATTGACATGGAATTGATTGAGGGATTTATGCATGGGAGACTTGTATATTGCAGAATACCATATACATTGAATCAGTTGAGGAGGGGACAGTATGTGTGTGAGATTTGTATATGGTAGGATATCATGTACATTGTGTGGAAATTTTGTGGTTTGATTCTGTATTGATACTTTCACTCGCCAAATATTCATTGAGTATCTTCTGTATGTTAAGGAATTTTATAGAAGCTAGGACCTGTGTATGAAGAACATGCTTGAGGACTTTGCACATAGGCAGCATTAAATAAGTGTGTGGTGTGGAGGCAACGATGTTGGGTGATGAAATGGCATTTGAACATTTGATGAGTAAGGCTTATTGTAAAGGTTAAACCACCTCATGGCACACAGTAGATAGCAGTCTCTCTGTTTAGCTCTTTGAGGACACTCTGAGGCTTTCACATTCATAAGCTCCCAAAGCAAGCTACTCATCCATTTGATCATAAATGCCAGTGGGTTTTCCCTTCCCCAGACTGACAAGTGGACTTGCAAGTACCACAGTCTTCTAATGAGGTTACATCTGTTAATTACTTCTGAAGTTCTCAGCCACCGGCAGGAGTGGGTGTGCAACTGTGGGGTGCACTAAGACTGTGGAAAGCAAATTGCACAACTGAATTGACACTTTTAGGGGGCTGCTGATGGGACAATGGTCATGCCAATGACTTTTGATTGGGTTCATATCAAAAACCTCATTAAAGCTTTTCAGACACAGCATGTCATTATTTAACCCTGTAACGATAAGGCACAGAAATTATAACTCCTCACAGTTAAGAAACGTGGCCAAGGTTACATAGCTAGTCAGATTTACAGCTAACAATAAAAGCAAAGTTTTTCCCACTGTGATTTACTTAGAACTATTTCATAATTTATTAAATATAGTTCTTCCGTTTAATGCATTTTTGTGTGCATGCAAATCTCTACAGTGTTTGAATAAAAACTTGTCACCACTCCACCAAGAAACTCCTTAACCTGTTATGGTGGCTCATTTCTCTACACCCTTCTCCCCCTCTCCTGATCCCAGGCTTGCCTGTACAACCACTAATCTATTTTCTCTATAGATTTGATTATTATAGGAATTTCAAGTAAAATTGAGCCATAATATATGTGAGGTTTGGGACTGGCTTAATTCACTTAGTATGATGTCTTCAAACGTTACCATGTTGTAATGTGAATTAGTATTTTGGTCTGTTATGGTCTAATAATATTCTATCAAGAGATCATAGTTTATATGTCCTAATATTTTTCAACTGATAAGTATAGAAAACATGATAGCGCTGACTTAATCCAAAACTCCGAATTTAAATGTGACATATCCATCAGTTGATAAATATTTGGTGAATTCCTAATTTTTGGCTATTACAAATCATGCTGCTGAGAACATTCATATACAGGCATTTTTTTGGGGGGGATGTGTGTTTTCATTTGCGGGGAGAGTATTAGGAGCGAAATGTTGCATCACAATGTAACTGGGGCAGAACACCCAAATGAAAGCAACCTATGGAGGGAAAGGGTTTATTTTGGTTTATCATCTCTAGAAGTTTCATCATGGCAGGTAAATGCATGGCAGAGGAGAGACTGGGCATCATACCTTGCCATTGCAGCTGAGAAGTAGCAGTGGGAATGAGCTAACTAGGGCAAGGGGAAGCTGGGCTATAATGCCCCAAAGCATGCCCCCAGCAACACACCTCTTCCAGCAAGGCTTTCCCTCCAAAACTGCCGTGAGGCATGAGGGACATTTCACATTCAAACCACTAGAGTAGCTGGATATGCACGTTTTGAAGAAATGCCAAACTGTTTTCTAAAGTTGCTGCACCATATTATTTCATTTAAATATTTAATTGTTTGCTTGTTTGTTTGCAAGCAGAGAGAGAGAGAGAGAGAGAGAGAGAGAGAGAGAGAGAGAGAGAGAGAATGGCCATAGCAAGGACTATTGTCCCTGCAAAGGAATTCTAGGTGCATGTGCCACTTTGTGCATATGGATTTATGTGGGTGCTGGGAAATTGATCCCAAGCCATCAGACTACAAGCAAGCAACGTTTACTGCTGAGCCATTTCTCCAGCCCCAGATGTGCCATTTTATATTGCCACCAGCCCTATGCACTTCATCTCAGTTTCCTTTATTTAAACCAAGTGTTGCCAAACTATAACCCATGGGCCAAATCTATCTACTGCTATTGTCAATAAAGTTTTATTAGTATTGAACTGTATATGTATTGTCTATGGCTGTGTAAGACAATAATGACTGTGTTGACTAGTTTGAATTGAAACTTTTCATGGGCCAAAAGGCTAAAATGTGCTCTCACTCACCCTTTATAAAACACGTTTGCTGACCTTGCTTTTATACCTCCTTGAATTTGACATTGAGACATTGTCATTACTTCCTTCCCTTGCCGCCCCCAGGGAAGTGGCCAGGTCAGTGTCCATGTAAGGAAGGCTACACAGGAGAAAAATGTGATCGCTGCCAATTTGGTTATCGTGGTTACCCATACTGTGTTCCCTGTGACTGCAGTCCCATTGGCAGCGTGAATGAAGACCCATGCACAGAGCCGTGTCTTTGCAAAGTGAGTGTGGAGGTCAAAGACCCTGTGTTTAATCTGTGTTTCTCTGTCCAACTGGCTCATATGATCAATTCCTGCAAAGCAGGAAGGTTTAAACACTTGTCATAGCAAGTCGGTCATATTATATGTCCTGGGAGGTAGATGGGCACCAAGTTTCCTTTTTTGTGCTATCTCTGGGTAATGGCCATAAATTCCCCAGGCATATCTGTGACCAAGCACTGCATACCGTTTCTTTGGCCTTGGATTAATTCATTTATGACATTCTTTTCCAGCTTTGTGTTTGGAGGAGAACCAGGTAAATACTGAATTTCCCAGAACACTGCTAATAAAATACAGATCTGTTATCTGTGATTTTCTTTAAAAGGCATTGTATAATCACAAGAATGTATTCACATCATACAGAGGAAAGCTCTTATTTGGCCATATGATATTAAAAACAAGTTCCCTGGGATTCTTGAGATTTCCTTCTGTGCCTTATATGTTTATTCCCATGAAACTAGCATCTTGGGCACATGTTATATTTGACTGAAAATAATATGGAATAATTATGGGTAGACAATTGATATAGTCCTTACAGATTTTAAAATGTTTATGCTAATGAGGCATATGGCACACATTTGTCATCCCAGCACACAGGTAGGTGCCTGAAGCAGGAGAATGAACAGTTTGAGGCCAACCTGGGCTAAACAGTGAAACCCTGCCTCTAAGAGCAAAATAAATACATAGTTTCCTATCAATCAGCAGAAATGAAAGATTAAAATGAAATGACCAAGTTTCAACATCCTCAGACTTGTTGTGAGTTATAAAATCTTAAGTGTTATTTAAAACTACCTAGTATGCAACATATTAACTTCTTGGAGCTTTGTGTCTTAACTTTGAGTATTTATGTGTTTCTGTGAAAGCCTGGACCTACCTGTTCTTGTGAATGTCACGTGAATATCGTTTTCTTCCATCTGTCTAAACAGATGGTTTAGACTAGTGGGTTTCACCAGCTAGTCTTTCTTTCATAAATTGCAGAAAAATGTGGAGGGGAGAAACTGTGACCGCTGCAAGCCAGGATTCTATAACTTGAAGGAAAGAAACCCCCAGGGCTGCTCTGAGTGTTTCTGCTTTGGGGTCTCTGATGTCTGCGACAGCCTTTCATGGCCCATTAGTCAGGTGGGTGTCACTATGTGGGAGTCTGGTAATAAGCAGGTCTTCTTGGGGGAGCCTTCTAAGGCTGTGCTATGAAGCCAGAAAGTCAATTTCCCTGAAATACCACTCCCATTTACTTTGAATGACACCAGCCTAGATCCACGAAAGACCACTCCTAATGTGCCTTTTCTAGCTCATGTGCTTATTCTCATGTACATTTTCTTGTCAAAGGAATTGAATGGCCGGGTGTAGTAGAAGCCAGAGAGGGAGGTGGGAAGAGTGAGGTCACATCTGGGGATACAGAATTCTGAAGCATTTTTCAGATTAGGCATATTGAAGCTGTAGTTGTTTCTTTACTATGCTTTTTTAAAAGTATACATTTTATTTATTTATTTGCAAGCAGAGATACACACAGAGAGTGATAAAATGTTTTAGAAATCTAAAATATGGATCACGATCTTTCAGTCTTTAATTCATTTGCATACAATTTGATCTAGATTCAAGGTTATGTGCCAGATTTTTCTGTTCTTTGACAGGTGGGAGGAAGGTCATGCATTGTGTGGTTCAGAGGCAATAATTGTGTGATTGATTGAATAGAAGGTGACTTCTATTTCATATCCAAAAAATTCTTCTTATTTTTCTTAAGGTGATCAATATGTCTGGATGGCTGGTCACTGATTTGACCAGCCCAGGTAAGATCCGAGCCCAGCAAGATGCCCTGGGTGGGCGCCATCGGATCAGTATCAACAACACGGTGGTCATGCACAGGCTGGCTTCCAAGTACTACTGGACAGCCCCCGAGGCCTACCTGGGAAACAAGGTGGGTGTGTTCTACATGTGTCTGGAGGGAAAGCCCAGAGGTCCTTGAAAATGAACTTCTACTGCCCACATTTAAAGTCATCTTATGGGACACTTGGGTTTCAATAGAACTCACAGCTTTTATGTTGACCTGGGACCCAAGATCTTTTTGACTCTTTTTTGACTTTGTTTAAAAAACAATTTTATTTTTATTTGCAAGGAGAGAAACAAAGAGTATGCACATGCCAGGGCCTCTTGCTGATGCAAATGAACTTCAGACACATGCTCCACTTTGTGCATCTGGCTTTATGGCGGTACTGGGGATCAAACCCAGGCTGGTACCTTTAACCACTGAGCAACCTTCTCCAGTTTCCTTTTTGATTTTTGATCGCTTCTTCTGAGCATGGTTCCTAAGCAACCAGTCTCATGTCCCCTTCACCGTGACAGACTTTCGGCTTTCTTCCTTTGGGTCCCTGGATAGCTTGGGCCTTGAGATGCCAGTGATAGTCTTGCCTCATCTAGATAGCAGTCGAGATGGTGTGCTTCCCCTCTCAGATGGAGGGCCCTGGCATGTGGAAAACCCCTGGAGCTCCCATAGTGGGACCTTTGTCTCCTCATTCTGCTTTCACATTGGACAAGGTTGTGGCTTATGTCAAGTTCACATTCAGAAACAGGAAGAATAATGTCTGTTCTCATTTAAAAAAAAACAAAATGGTGGTCTATAATGTTGCCTAAAAAGTGGGGTTCTAAGGTGGAGCCTTTCCTCCAGTGATGTCCTCCCCCTCCCAGGACTCCACCACGTTTGATTGAATTGGGGGAATCGATCTCAATAATCCTGCTCAATGGAAGTTTTAAGGTTTTTTTAATGTAGCATGTACCTTCATCAGTGTGTAGTCTTATAGGTTAATTTGATGACTATATTTTCTAATTTATACACAGCCACATCTGTATTTATTTCTGAGACAGATTCTTGCTATGTTGCCCAGGCTGTCCTTGAATGTACAGTGCTCCTGCCTTGTATAATGCTGGGATTATAGTTGTGCACTGTCATGCCCAACTTAACCTGAATGTATTGTGAAAAAAAATAATTTTGAAAATAATTATTTTTTCCATCAAGTTATAATTGTGAAAGTATGCTCTGGTTATAAAATGATCTTATCGCAGGTTCAGTGATTTTTCTTTTTCTTTTGAAATAGCTTGTCTAATTCTATGATTGCAAATTTACATTCATTGAGACATAACCATCAGGAAGAAAATCTCCATCATGTATTAGTTATCTGTAATATACATTAAAAAGCATCCCTATTATACATTTTTTGAGATAGGGTCTCACTCTAGCCTAAGCTGATCCCGGAATTCACTATGTAGTCTCAGGCTGGCCTTGAATTCACAGCAATCCTCCTACCTCTGCCTCCCGAGTGCTGGGATTAAAGGTGTGTGCAGGAAGAAATAAGTTTAGTTCTAATAAGCTGTCAATGAAATAAAGATGATTAAATAATAGTCGTTGGTCAAACTTTCTACAACCTAAATTCTTTAGGTAAAACAAATGTCTATTGTATAATTAAGGGCAGTTTATAACCATTAACCTTGGAGTCTCTGAGGAGAAATGCACCTGTCTTCTGTGCATGTCAAGGATACCTGGCGTTTTGGTATTATCCAGTAAACAATATCCATATAATATGCTATACGCTACCTTTAACATCAGTGTCCATCCCATGGTGGCCCCAAGGATGACTTGCAGCCCTGTCGGCTTTCAGATGGATCCTAGCAACCCCTTGCTTAGGGCTCTAACTGTGTCTCTCATGGTGTTTCCTCTCATTTCACCATTGTAGCTGACTGCATATGGTGGGTTCCTGAAATACACAGTGTCTTATGACATCCCAATGGAGACAGTGGATGGTGACCTCATGTCTCACGTCGACATCATCATCAAGGTGACTGATTTGCATTGAGTTGCTGTAGAGCTCAGGGTTTGGTGGAGGAACAGTTTGATAATCCAAAGTGGTGAGGTGAGGTGGTCCCAGAAAGGAGACCATGGTCAGATGGCCAATCTGCAGGACCAATTCTGAGAAACTATAAGCTGGGAAACTAAAACACTTTTTGGAAAAAGATATTTTTATTTATTTGTGAGAAAAGAGACAGAATGTGCATGAGAATATGAATGAGCATGGGCATACCGTGGCCTTTTGCTGTTACAAATAACTCCAGATGCATGTTCTACTTTGTGCATCTGGCCATCTGACTTTACGTGGGCACTGGGGAATTGAACCTGGGCCAGCAAGCTTTGCAAGCAAGTGCCTTTAACCTCTGTGCCATCTCTTCAGCCATCCATCACTTTTGATAACATACATTTTATGAAAACTTGGGAATAATGCTTGTCCATATATTTCTTACTTTAATGATCTAGTGTAAAATGGGCTGCTTTAATAAAAACTATGGGAAATGATGAATTTCTTTCTTTTTAAAAAAATCCAGCAAAGTACTGTCTTTGGATGTATCAGCAAAATTTCTTTGAAAATAATACAGTTCAACATTCGTCCTCTGGTAATTCAGAACCAAAGGTGATGCACACCATTCTGTTTATCATAAGAACCTAGGCGCCAAGCAAAAAACTGTTGCTGGATGCAAAATGTGATTTTAATTTTTTGATCACTAAAATAAATTGTGAATAGTTTTCTTCTTGGTTTTACTTGTTGTTGCTGTTTGTTAATTATTTGATTTTATTTTTGACAATTCCATACATGTATCTAACGTATTTTGACCATATTTACACTGCCCCATCATTATCTCTCTTGCCCCCTTCCCACTCCCATTAAACCCCTTCCTCCCAACTTCTTCTTGGTTTTAATTGCTAGGGAAATGGACTCACTCTAAGCACTCAGGCAGAAGGGCTATTACTGCAGCCTTATGAGGAGTACTTCAACATGGTGAGACTTGTGCCTGAGAACTTCCAGAACTTTAATACCAAAAAGGAGATTGACCGTGACCAGCTGATGACGGTCCTTGCCAATGTGACGCATCTCTTGATTAGAGCCAACTACAATTCTGCAAAAATGGCTCTTTACAGGTATGTACTGAAAAGGGAGAAGAAGCATCCGGCAAAGCTACTGCACACTTGCCTTTCTTTTTATATGTTTCATATATATATATATATATATCATGCTTAATATTATATTAAGGGCACAGTTAGAATAACTAGTTCATTATTTTAAAATTTTCTTTATTTTTTAAAAGTTTGCTTATTTGTGTATGATGTGGTATGTGTGGTGTAGGCATGTGTATGTGCTCTTGGGACATCCCATATGCTCCTCTGTGGTGGTGATTGCTCACCTCCTTCTCTGTTGAGTTTCTTCCTGGTCCTGTTTTGAGTCAGAGTTTCCTTTTATGAATTCTAAGCTTGCAGGGCTCAGAAGATTCTCAGGTCTCTGCTCCCCTAAAGGACTAGAGTTATAGGCATGCATGACCATGCCCTGCTGTTTTATGTGGGATCTGGAGATTTGAACTCAGGCCATCTAGGGCCTAGATTTACTTTTATAAATGTATTTTTGGGGGGTTTTCAAGGTAGGGTCTTAGTCTAGCTCAGAATGACCTAATTTTATTAAAGACATAAGACTAGGATTCATGACAAACTCATCTAATAGAAAACAGACTCGACTTTAGGTTCACAAATTTTTATTGGTGCTTCGAAGAAACACCTAATGGGTTAACAATTGCCTGAGACATGTTATATGTGGTTCTTTCTCTCAAATACCTGCCTCCCCCCATCTCACTATCTCCAGATGCTAATGGTCTTAGCTTTGCACAGTTATTTAAGTTAATGTGTCAACTTTTGCTCATTTGATTACCTCAGGGGGGTCAATTCCTAGCAATTCCTGGACAGGTGTAAAAACCAGATGAAGCAAACATGGTGTAATAAGCAAACATGGAGAAGAATCAGTCATTGGGTAGATTTTTGTGAAGCAATCCAACTCTAAATAGAGCTTTCCCAAGGCAGCTGTGGGTCATGGCATATCTTGTCAGTAATGATGAAAGCATTTCCAAATAAAGCAATGATGGCTGCTGGTGCATCCTGGTGGGGGGAAAAAATCACATGATCATATGACCATTGTAGTAGTTACCTTCTCATTGCTCAGACAAAACACCTGACCAGAAGCATGGGAGAAAAAGGTTTGTTTGGGGCTTACAGTTTCAAGGGGAAGTTTTATCATGGTGGGAAAAGCATGTCCCATACAGGAAGCTGGCTCACATTGTCACATGTCAGCAGGGAGGTAGTATTAAGAATGAGGTATATTTGGCCGAATTTAATAGATGTTGATTGTCTCCCCCAGGCCCAGGCTCCTTCATTGCACAATTGCTCCTTTCTTGGTTTGCTGTTCTCTCCCAGTTGGAACTGTATCCAGCCTATTCATGGCCGCAGACTATGTTTCATGCCAATGGTCTGTTTACTCCAGTTATCGCCGATCAGCTTCCCCTGGCAGCTTGTGCAGGAGCCACCACAGTCATATCGTGGAGGTCCATAGGGAACACAGCAGACAATGACAGATGAATAAGGGACCTATAACCACAGCCATTCAATCAACACAGGATAGGCCAATGAGACAGAAACCAAGGATTTTCGACACAAGGACCCCTAAGCTCGCAACATTAAAGCAGCCTTAATACTCACCCACCACGACTCAGGGAACTGAGCGGAAGAGGGGGCGGAAAGATTGTGAGAGCCGTGGTGGGGGAGACTGTCCAGAGGCATGGCACCCATCAGTAACAACACACTTGGGCCAGGAAGACCGGGATGAGTACTAAGATATACAGGATCCCTTGCCACAAGGACT
>PVHP010021322.1:0-29576 GCA_004024765.1 Zapus hudsonius
TCAAAGATAAAGACTTCCTCTCGTAAACAAGAAACAACACCTGGCCTGAGAGACTGTCCTTCCGAGAGACTGTCCTTCCGACCCCCTCCTGATCCTGAGAGCACGTGACCCCCTGAGCCCCGCACCCAACCTCATGTGACCAACCAGACCCCAACCTGAACGTTTTTCCCTTTAAAACCCTGATCTAAACCTGCCTCGCGCGCCATTTCGCCACCATTGGTGAAAGTGCCCGGCAGCTCGCTTTTCCTCCTATTAAAAACCTTTCCTTTCAGAGTGGTCTCTCGTGGTCATTTCCATTCTAACAATGTCTATTGAAGCTGTGCATCTTCTTAGAGACTTTATTCTTATGGAGAAAATTAAGTATGCATATTTTCGCAATTAAATTTTAGAACTTTGCTCCAAGCTTTACCCTTATTCTGTCTCTCAAAGTAGGGAGTTGGCTGCTTCTGAAATGCCAATAGGCTTTTATTCAGTTCCTGGAAATAATTTGCCACATTTTCCATACCAACAGCACACAGGATATTCATAAAAATTTGACATGTCAAACAATTATTTAAAACTGAGAATAAATGCTTGTTTTTCTTTGTGACATGAGGCAAATCTGTTTCCCAATCCCCCATCTCTATGGCCTTAGTTTACTAGTCTGTCCTTCTATCAAAAACTCAAAAGCAGAACCTTTAGGCCATTAGCATTTTATAGAACTGAGATTGTCTTATGGAGATAACTTTTAGTTCCTGAAATACTTAATGGTATTTTGTTTGTAGGGCCAGGGAATTCAACCCGTCACCTCATGCATGTTAGGTAAGCACTCTACTACTAAGCTATATCCCCAGACCTGAAAAGTTCATTTTACTGAGATGTAATTTCTTTACAATGAAATAGGCAGATTTCAATGTCTAAAATGGTTAATAATGAAATATAGATTTTAGTGTTAATGAGTTTCATAAATTGTAGATCCAGGTAGCTTGCCTCATGATAAGCAACTTTTTAAGTCACTCTTAAAAGCACACCTCCTGCTCCTAGTTAGTAAATGCCCACCCCCCAACCACGTAACTGATTATATCACCTACAAACTAGCTTTGCCTGTCCTGGAATTTTGCCTCATAAAGTTGACCTAATAACTTTAGTTGAATAAAGAAATGATAGTATTTTTCTTTCCATTTTTTTCAATAAAGAAATTAGGATGAAAGAGCCATTTCCCTTTGCACCAGTCCCATAGCTGTCCATGTGACTCCAAAATCCATACCCCTTCTCTCATCACAGCACTTTCTAGGTCAGTTATCAACCCGACAGCACATTGCCAATTATTCATGTTGTCCCCCTCCTCCTAAGCAGATGAAAACCACATACCCTTCATCATTTAACTGATCAGTCTATCTCACTTGAAGCTCCTCCAGCTGCCACCTCTATATCATTTCTCTAAATCTGACCGTAGTGCCTTCAAAATTTATAGCATATTAAATGTAGTGCAGTGAAAGAAAAAACTCACTATAGACTGTCACTTAAGAAAATGAACATCTTTATGTGAGAATTTAGG
Source organism: Zapus hudsonius (assembly GCA_004024765.1). Classification (NCBI taxonomy): domain Eukaryota; kingdom Metazoa; phylum Chordata; class Mammalia; order Rodentia; family Dipodidae; genus Zapus; species Zapus hudsonius. The sequence goes on from PVHP010021322.1 coordinate 1,538, forward strand.
TTGGTAGACATTAATTAGACATTAACACTTTTCCATAGAGATATTGTAGACTCAACTACCTGCCTAGGAAAAAACTCTCAAGGCCTGAGAAGATGAATGAGAGATGGTAGAATTTTGAGAGCTTTTCATGCAAAGATGATCTTTTCAGATGTTTATACTAATCGCAGTTTGAGAAACCCCACATTAAAACCAAACACATCACATAAGAAAATGGCTTCACACCATTGTAATAACTCAGAGATAAGCCCATGTGCAATTTAAGATTGAATAGACTTGAATGGTAGTATGATGCCAGATCAGATCTTGGATAATAAGTGTCGCAGTCAGCCACACGCTGCTGGATGAATCTTCAAACCAGGCACAGTTTTTGGGAGGAAAGGATTTATTTGTAGGTATAGATACAGGGGAAGTTCAAGAATGCAAAAGAGGCTGCTCCCCTTTCACAGGTCCAAGAAGAGAGAGAAAGCCATCACCCACACAACACACACAGAACAGCAAACAGGCCAGGAGGGCAAGGAGAGAATTCTTTCACCTTTATCTAGCCCTAGGGTGGGGTCTTGCAATTCTATCCCAGACTTAATGGCTTCCTGAGTCTCTGGAATTTCCTTCCTGCACTGCCCACACAGGAAAGGATGTTTACTTCTAGCTCTCCTGAGCTTCCTTAGATCCTGCTCCCTACTGAGAGGCTGCCTTCCTGTAAACATCCTCAGAGACCCACCCAAGATTACTTGAAAGGTCAAATTGACATCAAAACTTAACCATCACAGTAAGTTTACACTATCATTTTTTAAGGTGCAGTTAGGAGTGAACAGAATTTAATAATTGCCATAGTGAACTTTGGGACCCTTAAGATTGTGACCTTGGACTTCATCTGAGAGAAGTAAATTTAGTGGAGGCAGGGGACCCAGTAATCACAGACACATGTGCTACATTGTGTCCAGCTTTATAAAGGTTGTAGAGAATTAAGCTTGGATGCCAGTACCTTTAACTGCTGAGCCATTTTCCCTGCTGTGATTTGCCACTTATTTTTTTAATAGGGTCTCATAGCTCAGGCAGGCCTCAAACTCACTATGTAGCCAAGGCTAACCTTGAACTACTAATCCAAAGTGCTGGATTACAGGCCTCATTCACATGCCTGGCATTTTCTGTTTACTTTTCTCAGCTTGGAGAGGATAGATTGAGAAAGAGGAAGGATGGAGTCCCTCAACCTAAGGGGAGGTTGGCCCCACATGACTACTCAAAATATAGTCCAAATTCAGATGTTCTGTTAAAGTCCACAGTTTTCAAACTTGTTTATAAAAAAGAATGTAAAACATCTACTTAATAATGCCTGTGGTGATTATATGCTGAAATAACAACACTTGATATATTGTTTTAAAAATTATTGCAATTAATTTAACCTGCTCCTTTTTTACCTTATTTATGTAGGCCCTGGAAAAAATTTCAAATGGCATATATGGCTCATATTTGTGAACTACATCTAACTCTAGCAGACAAAATTGAGGCAAAGTTTAAGGTTATTCAAGTCCTCAGAAGGAAGTCAGACTGAAGCATGTTGGCTATGCAGGGAAGGGATTGTGTCTGATGTGTGAGTTTAATGAGTTCAGGTTTGGCTCACATATATTGAAAGCTACTATGGGGGAATCCAGGGGAAAATTTCTGCCCCTAACATGTGGAAGACATGGTGATGGAACTGACTTTTCACATATTTTGTTCAAGTTCCTTTTGCTTTTATCACTATTTTTCTTTTGTTTATTATTATTTTTATTTGTTTGCAAGGAGAGAGGGAGAGAGAAAGAGGGAGAGGAGAGGAGAGGGAGAGAATGAGCATGCCAGGGCCTCTTGCTACTGTAAATGAACTTCAGTCACATGAGCCACTTTGTGCATTTGGCTCTATGTGGGTACTGGGGAATTGAACCAGGGCCACCAGGCTTTGCAAACAAGGACCTTTAAGCACTGACCAACCTCTCCAGCCCTGTCACTAGTTTTCATAGGCTGCCACACAAGTCGTTGTTTGAGCTACTGGCCAGGCTCTTAAGGAATAAACTAACAAAATTTTAATGAGTTAAAGGTACTAGCATCCAAGCTTAATTCTCAACAACCTTTATAAAGCTGGACACAATGTAGCACATGTGTCCGTGATCCCAACGTGCCTCTGACAATGGGAGGTGGAGCCAGGAGAACTCCGAAGCCCATGGGCCAGCTAGACTGCCACTGCACACAACATGGCAAATGATAATGAAGGAGACCCAGTCTCAAGCAAAGTGGAAGGGGAGGATAAACACCAGAGGGCAAGGTTGTCCTCAGACCTCCACATGTGTGCTGTGACACATACATGCCCCACCCAACACACACACACACACACACACACACACACACACACAATGACAAAAAAGGAGAAGATAATGTAAGAATGTGCTGGGCGCCAATTATTTCTTGCTAGGTACCACATCAGGGTCCTTTTCATGTTACCATATGGAAACCTATTATCTTCCCATTTAGAATAATAAGAAAACAATGATCTTAGTGTCTATATGCTTCCTACTCAGTAGTGAACTCAGTAAATGCTGGCTCCCACAGATCAAAGCATTTGCAGTTTAAAGGAGGTAGGGGTAAGTGAAGGGAAGCCTGCCCTGACCTTAGACTAGTCAAGCCAGTAGGCCCTGCTCCTCTTCCATTGTGTGTGAGCACACAGATCAGGGGCCACCAAGAGCCACACCTTTTTGTCAGTTTTATCCTGGCCAGGATTTTCTGGCTATGAATTACATCCCAGGATTCCTGCATCCTGTCATGTATCTGCCTACATAAACTGATATATTATAGATTCTATGTCTTTTATATAATATTAAGCTTATTTGGTGGTCTTTATCTATGGGTTATGTTCTTAGCTATAAAAACTAGTCATTCCTGTTGTTATAAAGTAATTATTTTTCTGTGCTGAAAGCCTTCAACAGGCCTTTCATTTTGTGGTTGTATTCTCCAAGGGACTTCTCATTTTTGTATAGTGATAGCTACCCTAGTCAAGAATCCTAAGGCTCTAGAGGGAATGCTCCAGGGATGGAGACATAGATATTTAGGTCTCATCTCAGGAAGACAAAAAACATTTCTTTGTTTAAGAGCTTTCCATTTTCCTCCTGGTTTCCCTGGTCACACTCAATATTTTGGGTTAATGGATGCCTGTGCTATTGTGCTGACTTTTTCAATCAATACATTTAGCTCTAGGCACCTGTGAAATCAATTCTGTATGTCTGCTCTTCAGCATCCTCACATAGAATTTGTCTGGATGTGGGTTAGGATCTTCTTTCTCTTGTCAATACACCACACTCAGACACCTATCCATCATTGTATGAAACAATTCTTTTAACCTTGACAGCTTGAAAATTTGCCAGTCATTTCAAAATCATTGAAAATTTCTGATATCTTTCTATTCTTATAAAGCTATATACAGAAAATTAACATTTGTAGGAAAACATGGTCTGAGCTATTATTCTTGGACAAGCAAGATTTTTCATTATACTCAAGATTGATTGACCTAGATGTATATCAAGTAGACTAGTAAATAAATGACTAGCATGGATCATTTATTTTAGCCTCTGAAATTATAAGTACTAATTCAGTAGTATAATTTATTATGATGAAAGCATAGTTTAGACTTCTAAGCTTTAAACCTTGCATTTTCTCTATGCATCATAAAATATCACATTGTGATTCACACTGACTTAAATGGGAATGAGGCATTTTTGTTCTGACAAAGAAAGGTGTTGGTATGAAAACAGGTAAAGGTATAGACTTCAGCAGTATCTCTTAAAGCCCGGAAGGTCTTAGAAGAACTACTTCAGTTCAGAAAAAAAATTCACTTAAACTAAAAATTTCATATCTTTAAAATGTTAACTTATTTTTGATACTACAAGGAACACCTAGGGAATGTATTATATAAAATATTAAAGAATTTAAATGAGAAATAACTTTTAGAATATACAGATTGATATTTATTAGAATACCAATTAGAATGAGTAAGTGCTAAACAAAACAAGCTAGTTGTCATTAAGACACTTCTAAGTAGGAACTCATGCAACCGTCCCTACATGAAAATCCTCACGACACTGAAGGTGTGTAATATTTTCTTCTGCCTCATATCTCTGGATGTTTGTAAGAGACGATAAATCAGGATGTTATGAGTCCATGGAGATGTGTGAGGTTTTTAGAAATTCCTGGAGGGATTTGCAGACATGGGAACACATCAGGTTTGCAAGGTACAGAGCAAATACAGGGCTACGCCTAGTCGCAAAATTGAGAGCTAGGAAAATGAAATGAATGGAGCCATTTCTTTAAATGTGAGGAAGGACATGTACAGTTGTCTCACTGTCAAGACTAGGATGAGGCAACAAATAAAGCTGACTCTTTGGAATGTGACTAGGGCCTTGTTTTCTCTAGAAAGTGGGGTCATATTGAAAGTTCATTTGGGTGCGTGTCATGCTAAGGTGTGATTTGGGGATTGCTAACAGCTAGTATGTGCATAGTCATTTTGATCTCACTAGTCATGTGAGCTAGGTAAACACTGTCTGCTCACTTCACAAATATGAGACATAGAGAAGTTAATGGCTTTAAGTTTCATTATGTGATTGCTTATGGCTTACCTAATATTTATTCTCCTATTGTGTTTGTTCAGAGTTCTGATATTTTTAAGTGGGGCAACTCCACTTAGCTACATGCGGCCACATGCCTGAGTTCTGGCTGGTCAGAAAGCTGCTAGGGGTACTTCCTAAAAAGCTCCTTAAAATGAATGTCACCCTCTTTGGGCCTTTCCCCCTTAACAATCCTGAAACATGATGTGGTAGCTGTAGATGTCCAGGGACATTGAGATTAAATGCAATGATAATATATAAATTGTGAAGTAGAAAGGAGAACTCTGTCCAGTGCCGATGACTGCTAAACTAGCACATTGGCCTGTGCTCACCACCTATGGTCTTATTTTAAACATATGGATCGATGCCATCTTAAATGTCATGACCAACATAGATACATAACTGGAACTTGTAGATCTTGGAATTTTGTCCTTCTCACTCTGGACAGGTTCTCATGCCAGACATTTAAAGGGAACATTTAAGAGAACAAATTGTCAAGACATAATACCACTCAAATTGTTTCTTGAATGATTTGGGGGATAGTAGAAATTACAGCTCTTTAAAATTCTTATGGTAGTAGAACAGTTGCCTTCTTGTTGCTGGGACAAAACACCTGACCAAAAGAAGGTTATGTAAGGAAATAGTTTATTTCTGGCTTACAGTTTTGAGCCGAAGGAAGCATCAATGCTGTGTGGAAAACATGGTAAGAGCAGATAGCCAGGAATTACATCTTCTTATCAGCAGGAAGGAAGCAGAGAGAGTGAGTTCAGTTTGGCAAGCAGTGCTGGACTAAAACACCCCAATACCTGTCCCCTGTGACACACTTCCTCCAGCAAGGCTCCACTTCCCAAAGGCTCCACAACCTTCCCAAACAGTATACCAACTGGCAATTAAGTATAAACAACAGGCATCTACAGGGGACATTTTAAATTCAAACCACCACAGGTAGACTTGTATTATTTCTTTGCACTAGCCTTGGAGGGTTGAAAAGGTGCAAGTTTTCTATTCTGTGGTTAAACATTTCTGTAACTTTCCCACCTTATCTCTGTGTGAGTTCTGTTGGAGTTTGGATTAGCTGAGTGCCATGTCTGTAAGAGAGGTAAAAATGAGTGAGGCTTGTGCAGTCTCCTCACCCAACCTACTCACACATGACTCATGGCATTCCAGTGAAGGTGGAGCTGAAAGGCCACCATACCTCTCCCCTGAGTCACTTCATGCAACCATGAGAGCCCCAGGCAGCTGCAAACATTTGCTCAAGTATTCTTTGGGACCACAAGCTTATCCTTTCTCATTCTTGACAGAAATATGAAGTCATCCATATTTGCCATACTTGTGGTCTCTCCGTCTCCTTTAGGGATGGGGTTGGGGATCTCAACTTTGCAGGCTTCAGATCTGCAGCTCAGCACTTTGTTGATTTGTGTTGTCTTCCTTGATTACTTTTCTGCCTTCTCCTCTTTTCCTCTTCCTACTTGTTCTGGCACAGCGTGTTTGTTTGGATAATAAAAAGTTCTCAGGTAGTTAACTGAGCCTGAATCACAAGGCTCAAATCAATAGTCACCTCTTTTTTTATCAAAGCTTGTCTCCAACATGAATGTATGAGGTAATAAGAACAATGTGATAATCTTGCATGATGCCCTTTCTACTTTTCTCTTTTTATGTGTCTGCTTTCTCCCTCTGTTATGGCCTTCCAAAGCCACCCCCATCTTGAAGACATTAACTAACTGATTTCAATATACTTCCAAGAATAGCCAGTGGATGTTTCAATTCTATGATTTTGTAAGGGTATTTTTTTCACTTTTTTGGTATGCATGTATGAGTGCATGTGTGCCAAGGTGTGTGTGTGTGTGTGTGTGTGTGTGTGTGTGTGTGTGTGTGTGTGTGTGTGTAGGGCAGAGGACAACTTCAAGGTGTCTGTGCTTGTCTTCCTACCTTCTATGAGATGAGACAGAGTCTCTTGTTGCTGCAAATGAATAGCAGTCTAGCTGACCCATGAGCTTCAGATTGTTTTGGCTCTGCCTTCCATTTTCAGGTACATTGGGATCCCAGATGCATGTGCCTCTTTGTATCCAGCTTTATGTGGGTGCTGGCAAATCAAATTCGGACAGAAGGCCTTATAAACACTGACCAACCAGTCCCTTTAATGGTATTTAGTCCACATGTCCATAAACATAACTACCTATTCTTTCATATAAATGTGTCTAATAGTAGCTCATATAATCTAATAAGGGGTATATGCATTTCTGCTTATTGATTTGATATTTGTCCCCCTAGACTAAATAAAATGAAAGGCTTGTATTTTTTGATTCCTTCTTTAAAAGCTCAATCTTGCTTTCTGGAAATTAAGTTCTATATCCATTATGATTTTTGCTTTATATAGTTATCTCTTTCTCACCTATACTTGGAGAATTTTTCAAAAGTAAAAATCAAACTTCTTGCAAGGAATAAAAAAGTGAGATTAAATTGACTTCTCTAATCATTGATAAATTACCCGTTTCCTTGAAAAATCCCAGAGACCTCTGCTTTCATGTTTTGGAATCACAAATTTCCTATCTGTTGAAGTTGCCAGCCTTCGTGGGGAAAGAAGCCAGACAGAGATTAACAGGAGTTTAGTCAGGATCTTGCCACAGGCTCTTCAAGGTGAGCACCTTCTCTCACCATATATAGAGAGGCAGATTTAGTTTCATAAAGGATGATTTTCACCAGTTTAATAAGCCAGTTAGAATGTATTTTATTTTTTCAAGTTCAGAAAACAGGAACCATTAAACCATTTTACTTTTATCAATCAAAATAATTGGGTAGAAAATAAAATGAAAATTCTGAACACAACAGTTCTAACAGTGGCTGCATGATTTATGAATGTGAGTGGGCTGTTGAGAAATACCTTTTGTGGTTAATGGATTATACGCTGTGTTTGCTGCTCCTTCAGGCTACTCCTATGAAAGCAAATCTAAAGAAGTTCATGAAATGAGGAAAAAATTATACATTAGAAGGCACTAGAATTATGAATGTTGGTTTGGAATGGAAAATGCAATTCAGAAATTTGCTTAGGGAAGGTTAAGCAAAGCATGAAGTCATAGGAAGGAAAGACAGAGATGAGACTGAATCATGAACAAAATGCTTATGGATGCAATGTTGAAAAACACTAAATCCTTTCACAAATCAGTCTCTCTCTCTCTCTCTCTCTCTCTGTGTGTGTGTGTGTGTCTGTGTGTGTGTGTGTGTGTGTGTGTGTGTGTGTGTGTGTTGGGAGGTATTCATCTGTGTGTATGCAGGTGCTCATGTTGTTGGTCTTCACCTTCCAGCTTGTTTGAGGTAGGGTTTCTCATTGTTCACTGATCTATTCACTAGACTAGCTAGTGTGAGAGCTTCTGGGAAATTACTTCTATCTCCACCTCCCTCTTACTATAGGCATGTTGGGATTATAGAGGCTCACCATAGCTTCTGATTTTTACCTGGAGTATAGGGCTATGAACTCAGGTGCTCACACTTGCATGACAAATGCCTTATCCACTAAACCATCTCCCCAGACCACAAATCTATTTTCTATTGTCTTTAGCTTCCAATAGGAGAGGAGGGAGGCCAGGACATTTTAGGACATAAATAAATTGCTTTTACCTTTTAATAATTCTTTCTTGTTCATTACATCTTTCTGATTAATAAATATATTCCTTTTTTTAGCTCATGATAATTTATTCCTGTATCCACTTTCCATATGGAGAAAAAATTATAATGGAGGAAAGAACTACTTCTGGGCATGCTTAGTTTTCTCTGAAATATTTTAGCTGGAGCAAAAGGACAGGGCACTTAAATGTGCACTAATATAGGAGGATACCCTTAAAAGTGTTTTGCTTAGTGACTAACACTTCTTACTCAGAAACAGGACACATTTTTGTTTGTTTGGGGATGCCAGGGATCAAATCTAAGGTTTACTAGACAAGACTGTACCACTGGGCTACATTCCAAACCCCAGAAATGGAAGACTGTTAAGATCCCTGTAAAAATACATGTGGAAATAACCCGAGGCTTCAGGATACCAGCCATGTGAGACATCTTGGAAATCAAATAGGTAGCTGCTTCCACTGGGTGTGTGTACTCACCATGTGTTGCTGATAATTGGGACATTTTAGAACCTTGACCTTGGGAGAAACAGCCCTTTCCTGGGCTAGCCACTTCCTAGGTACAGGAAAGGCCTGGCCTGCAAGTACAGCTCTGCTATGCAAACCATCCTACCCAAAGCTCATATCTCAACCACCTCCTGTCTTGAGCTCTTACTCTGAGAGTTTTTGTGAAGCACAGTATGTCTCCTCCTCTTTGTAATCTTTTCAGTTGAAGTCTTCTCTTGATCTATTGTCTAACTATACCTGAATAATTTTTTTAAATCCCTGCATTTAAAAACACCATGCCAAGTACAAACATGACCTAGTCGAAGGTGGACTAATGAAATTCCTTAGGAATGTGAAGAGGAGCCATAGCCATTTTCTTTGAGTGGTGGAGATGTGTTGTAAAACAGGACAGTTTAGGAGACCATGGAAATCATTCCATTGCTCCTTCTATTCAATAGTTGATGTTCTATGATAAGGACAAGTTTTTTTTCTCTAATTTCCCTTTTTACTTATGTAGTCCCACAGTGTCTTATTTTGATCTGTAAGTTATAATCTTTTTATTGTTATTATTGCTTTGGATGTTCAATTTTTTCTTAGCTTTGTTAGCCATAACTGTAAAGGTGGATTCTGTGACTTTTTAACAGGTTAGTTGGGGATAATTGGCTTATTAATATGAGCATAATGATTATAAAATTTTTCTTGGGTATAAGTGGTATTAAGGTTTTGTAGTAGAATTTGCTTTATTTGGGAGATGTATTTAAGTTATGATTTTTGCAACTTAATTTAATATAGGTGAACAACAACAAAAAGACAATGCTTTTGTATGTATACATCTCTCTGTGTGTTTGTGTTTGTGTGTGTGTGTTGGGAGAAGAGAGAATGAGCAAAAATTACAAAATTAAGTCTAGGTTAGAGATATACAGGAATTTTTATCATTCTTTTAATTTTCTGCATGTTAAAAATTTTACAATGTAATCTTATGGGAAAATATAAACAAAGAAAAATAGCATTAAAACATCTGATCTACTTTTCTCAAAATGTGATTATGCATATAGCACAGACTTGAGACTTCCTGGTTTTCTCTCAGGTCCAGGGTACAAGAAGATTAATTATTTTAATGAACATTTCTAAATGTCAGCTTTAATCTGGCCTCTACAATTCAATTAAATGGAAAGTTTGCTCATAAAGGGCCCCCAAACAGTGACCTCATTAAAGTAGGTTAACATTACCCCTCAGATCTCATTTCCACTTTTTTACTTGTTCTAATGAACAAAGCTATTTTATAATCCAATCCCTATCTAAATCCCCATAAATTTTAGATTAGTAATGGATTATAAAGGAGTTTATGGAAATTCTCATTCTGAGGGCTGAAGAGATGGCTTAGTGGTTAAAGCATTTGCCTACAATGCAGAAGGACCTGAGTTCAATTCCCCATTGCCCATGTAAAGCCAGATACACTAGAGGGCACATATGTCTGGAGTTTGTTTACTGTGGTTGATGGCTCTGGCATGACCATTCTCTTTCTCTCTCTCTCTAATAAATAAGTGAAATATTAAAAAAATGAATTTAAAAAAAGGAAATTCTCATTCTGGTGAAAACACAATTGTAAGGGAATGAGGAAGCAGTGCAAAGCATTTTACACTGAAGTTTCTTCTATCCTAATTAAAAAAATACTTTATTTATTTGCAAGCAGAGACACAAAGAGATAATTGGAGAGAGAATGGGCTTGTCAGGGCTTCTGGCCGCTGCAAATGAACTCCAGACGCATGAACCCATTTTGTGCATTTGGCTTTATGTGGGTACTGGGGAATCCAATTTGGGTCGTTAGGTTTTGCAGGCAAGTGCCTTAACTGCTGAGTCATCTCTCCAGTCCATATCTAATTTTTTAGTGTTTTTCAAAAATTTTTGACTGCACTCATGTGTTTATGTTCATTGAGATTCGGCTGGTACAGAGCTTATATAGAATGTTGTAAGAAAGCTGATTGCTAGAGCACTCAGACAATTCTGTGCAGTAGTTTTAAAATATGTTTATAAATTCTTTAAAATTCATCCCTTTTGAGAGATGCTGCCTCATTGTCCTCCTCTTGAGTGTGGAGCAGACTTAATGACTCCACCCTCACAGATATGGCTGCAGTGATGTCACATGACATCTGGGACTAGGTATTATGGTGGCTTTATTTTTGTGTCTCTTATGACACTCAAGCAACATTATAGAGAGGTCCCCTTGATGACGAACTGAGACCTCTTTCCAATAACCATGAGTCAACCATCTTGGAAGAAAAATCTACCAATACCAATTGTGGTGTTTTGATTCAGGCATCCCCTATAAACTATGTGTTCTGAATGCTTGCTCCCCAGCTGATGGCAATTTTTATATTAGAACCTTGTTGAAGTTATGTTGTTGGGGGTGGACTTCTGGGTGGTATAGCCAGCTTCCCTAAACCAGTGTTTGGTTCACCCTCCTGTGGCTATTTGCCACCTTCTGTGGCAGAGTGTGCAGCCTCTGCTCATGTCATCATTGTTCCTTCCATGATGGCTTCCTTGCCAGTCTATAAGCCAAAAAAAAAAAAAAAAAAACCCTGTCCTCCACAAACTTTTGGTTGAGTTCTTTGTGACAACAATGAGAAAGCTGACTGCACCAGTAAAATTGGTAGCAAAGAGTGGGTTATTGCTTCCAGAAACCTGACTGTATGGGTTTTGGCCTTTTGGAACTGATTTGGAACAGGAGGAATATGAAATTTGAAACCTTGGCCTAAGAGACAACTAGCAGTGCTGTAAATATAGCTTGATGGGACCATTCTGGTCAGAGTTGAGAGATCTACATGCAGTAAGAACTATGGACTGTGAGGTTTGGCTTATGAGGGTGAGAGGGAACTTTGTCAGAACTGGTTTAGAATCAGTTTGTGTGACAGGCTTGCTGCATTCTGTCTGCCTGTGCCTGAGAACTTGTTCAGGGTTGCTTTGGCATAGAAATGGACTGGTGTGAGCAGATGGATATGGCACAGAAAAAAAATAAAATCTTTGGGCCAAAGTTGCTGCTCATTCAGCTGCAATTGTTTGAGATATTAAAACCATTGAGATTTGGCCAGGTGGTCTGCATTGGCATTGGGACACAAGAAAGAATGTGCACTCCTTTGAAAATAAGAGGTCTGAATGCTGAAGAAGTGTCTTGCTCTTCAAAGTCGGCTTTATTCTCCACTGGATTAACAAATTGGTGGATTGCCTGGTTCTATGGAGGAAGAGAGGGTCATTAAATTTGCAACATTGTTTTGATTTTTGGAAATGGCATGGGCAGTGTGAAGCAGGTTTGTTGGATTACCTGAGTGGAGGCCCAATGTAGCCATGAGGATGAACCATGGTTTGCAGTGGAGACCCAGTGTAAATTCCAGGGATATGGGATGGCTGCCAACGAGAGCTAATAGTACCGAATGAAATTTTCTGGGACTGTGAGCAGCCTAGCTGGAAGGGCAGCACTGGAACTCACTGTTTAGAATTATCTGGACTTGGAGTTAGTGTTTGATGCTTGTTCTGTTTGTATTATGTCTTGTATTGGTTCAATCAATCTTTGGTATGCCCAATGATATCTTTTGCAGTGTAAATTTTCTGTGTCATTATGGATTTTTTTTTTGTATTACAACTCAGTTAAAAGCCTTTGAACTATGGAGATGTTTAAACATTATTGGGATTTATAGAAACTATGAGGACTTTTAAATTTGGACTGAATGCATTACATTTTATATCATGGATGGTTTTCAGTTTATGGGGGCCAGGGGAAGAACGTAGTTGTTTGATTCAGGTGTCCCCCATAAAATTATGTGTTATGAATGTTTGATCCCCAGATAATGGCAATTTTGGAATTGGAACCTTGTTGGAGATGTGTTGTTTGGGGTGGGCTTATGGGTTATAGCCAGCTTCCCCTTCCTAGTGTTTGGCACACTCTCCTGCTACTGTTGTCCACCTGATGTTGGCTAGGAAGCAATGTCCACCCTCTTCTCATTCCATCATTTTACTTGCCATCATGAAATTTCTCTATGAGTCTGTAATCCAAAATAAACGCAATCCTTCCACAAACTGTTTTTGGTTGGGATCTTTTTTTTTTTTTTTTTTTGCCAGCAATGAGAAGTTAACTGTAACACCAGTTAAGCCTTCAAATGACTATGGGCCTAGTCACCATTTTTACTGTAACCTCACAGAAGACCCTGAGCCAGAACCACTCAGCTTTATAAATGTTTATTGTTGATAGTTGATCTTTTTCAAAGCAATAAGTAACATAGGTCCACATGGTGTCATGGTTGGACTCTAGTCATGCTCCAGGGTCTAGGAATTTTCCTCTTTTCATGTATAATAAAAGAAAAAAGGTATTAAAGAGACTCCCTTCTTGTTGTTATATGTTATATTTACCTTTAGCTTCTTTTCTGTTGAGTCTTAAGGAGTAATTTGCTATTTGCAAGGAAGAACACTATTTGGCTAATGTGTTTTGTAGTCCCTTAGGAAATGAGTAATCTCAGAATCTCTAATTTATTTAATAAATTATTGTGTTAAGGCTTCTACAGTCTTGGGATGTGGGTACAAGTTGTCTTATTTTAAGGCTGAGAAGAAAGAAATGTGATGCTTTTGGAATGTTTATGATTGTGAGGGGGTATTAAAAACCTTGGAAATTCTCAAAAATAGTGATTTCTGAATCATGGAAGAATAAAAGAAAGGAAGGCGCTAAGCAGGGGACAGACACAATGTGTGGGAATAGAAGTTGCTGCACTTGCTGATAAGTCAGAAAATTTTATCATGAAGTGCTGGTTGAAGACTTAATCAAGTGCACATGCTCCTCAATCCCAATCTCCCTTAAGGCCTTGGGAACATGGCCAGACCATGCCAGTACAATGGCATTGCTCTTTCCCTTTGAACTCTACATCTTTAAACTAAGCAACAGAGAGTCTTGAAGGGCAAAAGTGGCTGACCTGTTTTGAAAGATTTTGGGAGCTGGGAATGGAAAGGAAAGAGGTGTTTATAGCTTTATAATATGCCAGAAATTTGATAAATACCATCTGGGGACATTACATGACATGGTTGACCCTGAACAAAAACTTCAGACATGCCAATCTGCTCTTACTACTACTGTCAAAGTCCAGTCACTATTCTGCCCAAGGACAAAACTGGTCCTGAAGTCAAACAGATCCTTGATATGCCGAGCTTCCTGATGCTGCCACATATTAACTAATTCCTTTATACTTGATCTCAGTTCTCTCAGCCACAAATATAGATCTGGAGTTTTCTCAGGCTTGTACATGATTCTGCTAGTAAGCCCCAAGATGCTCCAGTTCCATGAGGTGAATAGATCCACTTTGCAAAGCAAGTGCCTTTAACCACTGAGCAATCTCCCTAGCCCTGGATTCACTTTGCTTAGCCTTTTTTCTCTTTGGTGCTCACATTGAATCATTAACCCCAGCACTCAGGAGGCAGAGGTAGGAGCATCTCTGTTAGTTTGAGGTCAGCCTGGAGCTACAGAGTGAGTTCCAGGTCAGCCTCGGCTACAGTGAGACCCTACCTCAAAAAAAAATGGGTTCACTAATATACATATTGTTTTCCTTTGTTCTTTTTTTCTGTAAGTAAACAGAAGAAGATGGTGTAAGGCTGAATATGAATAACTACTGTCCCATTTTTGTTGTGGAGATTTCCTGATTATTTAAAAAATACCAGCCGGGTGTGGTGGCGCATGCCTTTAATCCCAGCACTCAGGAGGCAGAGGTAGGAGGATTGTTGTGAGTTCAAGGCCACCCTGAGACTACATAGTGAATTCCAGGTCAGCCTGGACTAGAGTGAGACCCTACCTCAAAAAACCAAAAAAAAAAAAAAGATAAAAAATACCAATAAGTTTATAATTGAGGCAAACTCAATCATTCTCAGAGAATTTTACAAATATTTCTCTTTGAAAATTAAGCAGCTTGAGTATAACAAAGGGTTAGTTTTTGTGGCTCCATTATGAATTTAATGATAAATTATACAGGCATGGTGAATATTTCATTTCTTAGTTTCTTCTCTAGTATAATTCATCAAACAGACAAAAATAAACAATTATTTAAGGTCAACAGAATTTGATGATTTTACTCTAGAAATTCTTAGTGTATATTTTCACCTATTTATTATATATTCCTAGGAAAAGCAACAAAAACACCAAGCTATGAAACTGTGGCTATTCAAAATTCACAATGCTGCACACTTTCTATGTTAAATGTTCAGTATCTATGCTAGTGTGATAGTTTCATGTAAGCTCCATAGACTCCCCTCCACTTGAGTGAGAGGTGTCTAGGTAGAGCTCAAACCTAGGCACTAAAACTGATTTGTCAAGTATGAACCAACCAACTGTCTCTCTGCTCACCTGGGGCAGGAAATACTCACTGAACAGTTAATTCTGTCACTTCTTCCCTCACATGGTCTAGCAGAAAGATGTAGGTAAGGGCCCCCCACTAGTCATTATGCGGTGGTGAAGGGCTGGATTTCTCTTCCACAAGAACCTTTCCTTCTCATGATCTTTTCTTTTCCTGCTTGTTTAGCTAAATAGTATAGATTTTGGTTAAAACCTCTGCCATGTGTTCTCCCCACACTGGTGGCTGGAGAACTCTGTAACTTCCCACTGTCTTTTAAATAAAGCTTCCCAGTATACCTTATACTCCGGTGGTCTATAATTTTAATTCTTTAACTTTATAGACAAGAATTCTGGTACTCCTTAAGTTCTGAGGTACATTAGAATTTTCTGGGTATTATCTAAGTTTTAATCCCCAGGTCAGCTTGTTACAGTGGCTAATATAATAGTTCCTAGCCATGTATGGATGCACAATTAAAACATGGCTAGTGTGACTCTGGGAGTGATTTTTAATTTAATATAATTTAAAAATATATATTGAAATTTAAGTAGCCACAGGTGTTTAGAGAAAAATATATTGGATAGTGATGACCTACAGTCTTGGTACATTTTCCCTACTTCAGTGTTGTTTCTGTCATATTTCTTGAAGCATGTAGTTTGGTCAGACTAGGTTGAAATCCTTGTTAGCTAAAGGACATTAGTCAAGTGACTTGACCTCTTCAGGTATGATAACAATAAATATAATACATAAAAACTGGATGTAATTGGTAGATGTGCCTAGCCTATTCCTGTTTGTACTGGGGATGTTTCTGTACTGACTAGCTTCCCAGGCCCTGCATGCAGAGTCCCTGACCTTATACCTAGTGTATGTACCCAGATTGAGTTCAGATAACAAGGCATTAAAAAATAAATAAAACCCCAACTTTTTTCACCCCTCTCATATATAGGCTCAAAGTTAATCTTTCGGAGAACCCTGGAATGGAGAATGATTTTTTGCTCAGTATGAATCAGGACCTGAGGCTCAGTGAGGTTAAATTGCCAGGGATTGAGCTGGGATCAAGCCAGAATCTTCCTTATCTTAACTTGGTGCATTTGCCCCCACATGTTTTGTCCACATTCTGAGCTGCACTTCCTGCTAGTGCCCCTAGGGTTTCTCATCATTTAAAAATATTACTTGCAAATTATGCTTTGAGAAATATGATCAGAATTCTCATGCTGAAATAAGCTCCAGAGCAGAGTTGCATTAAACCAGACGTTCTCAATGGAGGGTGGGGTGGATTTTGCCCTACTAACAGATATTTGACAATGTCAGAAGATATTTCAGGTACTCTCAACTTGGGGAGAGATTGCTGGCAGCATTTATTGCGTATGAAGGCAGTGATACCACTGAACCTCCCACAGTGCACTCACATCTCCATGAAGACTCATCAGGCCAAAATGCCAATAGTCCTGAGGTTGAGAAAACTTGCCTTAAAATTAAGCAGAGATAGGACTTCCAAAGAAAGTTTTAAAAAAACAACAACTTACTTTTAACTTGCTTTTAAGCAGCCTAGGTCCCATTGCTTTAAATAAATGTAAGCATGTGGGGCTGAGGAGATGGCTGAGTAATCAAGTGCCTCTCATAGGAGATTACCAAATTCAAATATCCATAAACTGTAATGGGGGAGCTGGGGTTCCAGAAAACTGGAGTTCCCAGCTACTTCCATTGCACCTCAGAACTTTAGGAGTACCCAGGTTCTTGTCTATACAATTAAAGAATTAAAATTATAGAGGATAATTATAGTGGGGGACTTTATTTAAAAGGAAATGAGAAGTTACAAAGATCTCCCTAGACACTAGTGATTAGAGAGCATGGTGGGGGATATTTTAGTCACATATCTATAAATTCTGTGCTAGCCAGCCCAGCAAGGGAAAAAGCAAAAGATATAATGGGGCTCCATCATGAGGAAAAATGGTTCATGTGGGAAGGAACCCTGAGCTCTCCTAACACAGCCAGAGCTGTGGTGGTGGTGGTGGCTTACCTAAATCTGGAGACTGGGGGTTCAGATGTCTCTCTGTTGGCAAGCTATGTGGAGGAAGTGCGGAGGAATTTCCTGTTCCAGGGACTGTATTTCCTGGCCCAGGTGAGCAGAGAGACAGCTGGTTGTTCTATCCTTGGCCAATCAGTTTCAGAATTAGGTTTGAACTCTAGTTAGTGATACCTCCTGATATGGATTATGATACAGGGAAATATTGGCAGAGTTATATTTGTTTTTTACCATTGAATTTCCTCCACCCCCCCCCAGTTTGTGTCTTCTAATGCAAAAAAAATTATACACAGGGACAGAAATAAATCTTATTACACATTTATTCTAATTTATTAGTTAAGGAGCAAGGGAATTGGATGGGGAAGTCTCCCAGTCACCACATGGGAAGCTACAGAGTTCTCAAGCCACCAGTGTGGGGAGAACACGTGGAGAGTTAAGTTGTTTAGCTAAATAAGCAGCAGAAGAAAAGATAATAGAGAGTTTCCATCATGAGAAGGAGAGGTTCATGAGGGAAAACGTCTGGAGCCTGTCCCCACCCCAGCCATTAGCTGGGATGGGGAAGGCCTTACCTTCCTGGAAATTCAGCAGTCTTTCTACTCCATTGCCATGTGGGGGAAGAGAGCTGCTTCCTCTAGGGAAGTTAATTTAAGTTCTCCCCAGGTGAGTCAGAGAGACAGCTGATTGGTTAATATTTGACCAATCAGTTTTAGCACCTAGGTTGTAGCTCTAACTAGACACCTCTCACTGAAGGGGAGGGTTGGTCCCTGCAAAAGCCTGACCCGTCATACTCCTACTCAAGGGGAGGGGGTCAGGCATGAGATACTGGAACCTGCCTTGAAAGTACAAATTCAAGGACATTCCTGGTTACCCATGGAGGTCCCAGTGACCCTAACCTGTCACAAAACCACTTAAAAAGTAGAGCATAGACATACATGTCTGTAACCACAGTTTGTGGGAGCAGGGGATTTTGCAGAGACCAGAAAAATCACAATGCTTGCTGATGGCCAACAGTTCTGGATTGAAGGAGGGACCCTGTCTCAAGGAAATATGTGGATGAGCAGTAAGAGAAGGCCATGTGATATTTTTTGGCCTTGGCACTCATGTGCATGGGCATGTGCATTTGCACACACATGTGCATATATCACACATCACACATGCTATATAATCCACACTCATATTCTATACATTCACACAATTAGTAAACCCAATCCTTAACCTTATTTGAATTAACAATGCTCCTGTCAGTCAGTCACACACCACTGGGATGTGCCTCCAAACCAGGCAAAACTTGGGGAGGAAAGTATTAATTGAAATAAAAGATCCAAGGGAAGTTTCAGAATGGTGAAAGAGGCTGGCCCTCTTTTACAGATCCAAGCAGAGAGAGAAATCCATCCAGAACCTCCAGCCAGCATATTCCAAATTCAACCAGCAGGATCTACAGGCCTGAGCTCAGACTGCTCTTTGTGTTTGTATAGCTGGAATTTCACATCCACCTTAGAAATACCTTAAGGCTGAAGGCCAGGCCAAGGTGACACTTCCTCCAGCCAGGTAGCTGGAAAAAAAACTGATAAAAAGTTTTGAATCGATTGGGGGACATCCATTCAAACTACCATAGCCCCCTTTTAAAAACATGTTTTATAACAGTTCCTTTAAAATAAAATATATAGATGGTAAACCTATCTATGCTATATTAAAAAATTAAAATATTTTATTAATTTATTTGTGAGGAGAGAGAGAGAGAGAGAGAGAGAGAGAGAGAGAGAGAGAGAGAGAGAGAGAGAGAGAGAGAGTAGGTGTGCCAGGGCCTCTTGATGCTGTAAATGAACTCCAGACACATGTAGCACATTATGCATCTGGCTTTATGTAAGTACTGGGAATCAAACCCAGGCCATTAGTCATTGCAGGCAATCACCGTTAACCACTGAGACATTTCTTCAGCCCTATATATACAAACTTTTAAGACCAATAAAATGTCATGCCCATAATACATCAAGGAGAAATTAAAAGTTAGTTTATAATAAATAGAATGTGTTTCAATTTGTACAAAGCTGCATCAGAAGATATTTACTCACAAGATATCTGTGCCTGTTGGTAGGATGACCAAGAATACCATAGCTACAAAGGCTCCTAAGTACAGTTGTGCTATAATGAAAATTAGTGTCTAGTGATTTTCCAGAAGAGTTCACACTCATACTAAAGTTCTATCCAAAGCAAAACCCAGGCTTCTGATTTATACAGTAGTTGGATAGAGTATCAATTTAAATATGACCAAACCATACCCCAATGCTGCTCATCTCTATTATGAAGGTGACTTCACCAAATGATGAATTTCTTCAACATTCCCCTGTGCTAGGAAAAAAGAACAAGGTGCCTGAAAGTGTTCCTTTTTTTTTTCTCCCTGTACTTGCTATTTCCAACAACTTTGGCACAGAAGAATATGACATTTTCCAGTCAGAGAACTATCATGTAAAATGTTATGTTGGTAACTCCTATGTAGAACTGATTAACCCCAACTGCTGCCAAATTTTGAATAGTTCTCAATTTATTAACAGTGGCTAATGCTGTGGGATGCTTCTTCCTTGGTCCTTATTTGGCTTCATTTCTATCCCTGATCCTACTGTTCAAATTCTTCTCCCTTCCCTTCTCCTCTCTCCTCTTCCTCTCCCCCCTTCTTTTTAGCAGGACTAGGGATCCAAAACTAGATCTTGCACATACTAGGCAGGAACCCTACCAGTGTGTCACATTCCTGGTGGTCCTCTGTTTCCTTTATATCTTGAGACAGGATCTCACTAAGATGCTGGGGTTGGTCTTGACATCACTCTGTAGTCCAGGAAGTTCTTTAACTTGTGATCCCCCTGCCTCAGCCTACATGTCTATGCCACCAATCCCAGTCCCAGGTTATTCAAATTCTTCAAGATAAAAAATGGTAAGTTTTATACTCTGCCTTTCTGTGGTCTAGAGCAGCAGCAGGATTTTTGTTTGTTTGTTTTCAAGGTAGAGTCTCACTATAGCCCAGGCTACCCTGGAACTCACTGTAATCCTCTTACCTCCACCTCTAAAGTGCTGGAGTTAAAAGCATGTGCCACCATGCCTGGCTAGTATCATATACCTGTGATCCTGGTTGTCCCCTGTCCCCTGACTGAGATACACATATAAGGAGAAGGCTTGTTTTCACAATTGCCCTCTTCTCTTCCTCCTTGCACTGTAGGCACCACCTTTCTCTTTATTGTTTGATTTTAACTTTCAGGCAGAGAAAGTCCCATATGATTGTGGAATAAGTGTTTATAATACTTACCAATTACCCAGGTGGGACTACTTCCTTATTAGAGAGATATTTAACTACTAAATATCACTGAACATACAGTTGGAAAGAAAATGTCCAGTAGCACACCATTATATGGTATTTCCTTCCTTCCTTCCTTCCTTCCTTCCTTCCTTCCTTCCTTCCTTCCTTCCTTCCTTCCTTCCTTCTTTCTTTCTTTCTTTCTTTCTTTCTTTCTTTCTTTCTTTCTTTCTTTCTTTCTTTCTCTCTCTCTTTCTTTCTTTTTTTCTCTCTCTCTCTGAGGTAAGATCTCACTCCAGCTTAGTCTGACCCGGAATTCACTATTTAGTCTCAGGGTGGCCTCAAACTCATGACACTCCTCCTACCTCTGCCTCCCCAGTGCTAGGGTTAAAGGCATGTGCCACCACATGCTACTTCTTACTCAGTTATAATATAGAAACATATAACCTCAAGCATAGCAAATAGTAACATTTTAGTGGTTTTAAATTTATTTTAGAAGAGTTACAAAGATAGTGCAGAGGATTCCCATATACCTTCCACCTGGCTTTTCCTAACATCTTCTATGTTCATGGCACTCTTATCAAAACTAAGAAATTTATACCAACATATATCCTTTTGCAAGCAATGATATGTCGTACTTAACAAAAGAACAAGTGTGTGCATTGCCTTTTCTCTGAAATTTGTACCACAGCTTGGAATGAGGCACTCACTATGTCTCACTACACTATGCTGAAGTGATTTCCCTGAAGAAAACTAGAACTGGGTAAAAAAAAATTGGCTATGTCTGTAAAATTGAGTTGATCAGAAGAATTTAATTTGTACTCAGTTAGGACAAAAAAGTGTTTGAAGACCTCCAATAATTGTTAGCTACACAAAAATTATATGCAGAAAAATAATATGAATAGTTTGGGGGAGGTTAAAAGATCATTCTGAAAGCTATGAAAGAATTCATTGGAACAAAGTCCCAGGAGAAATCTAGAAGACAATGTTTTAATGGACCAAGCAGAAGCTAAAAACATTAGAATTAAGGCAACATGGTGGGGATAGAGAAAGCAAGGTGCTTTCAAGAGATACTGAGATGAAATCTGTAAGACTTTAACCCTACAACTCCATAGAGTGATTGAAGTAGGCACTAGGGTTTCTTATTTGAAAGGGCATTAGTTACTTTTTATTGCTGTGACCAAATACCTGACAAGAAGCAACTTAAGGCAAGAAGGGTTTATTTCAGCTTACAGTTTGAGGTTACAGTGCATCATGGTGGGGAAAGCATAATAGCAGAAACAATAGGTGGCTAGCCATATTGAATCCACAGTTTGGAAGCAGAGCAAGATGACTGGATCAGTCTTGGGTTCCAGCCCATGGAATGATGCCACCCATAGTTAAGTTAGGTAGGTCTTCCTACCTCAGTTAACCTAGTCAAGATAATTCCTCACAAGCATGCCTAAAAATTTGTTGTCATGGTGTTTCTAAAGCCTGCCAAACTGGCAAACAGAGATTAACTATCACAGAAAGGAACATCAGACGCTGAGAATCAGTGATGAGTTCAGCTTCTGACTTGTTTGAAATGCTTGTGGGATTACTGAGAAGGATGAATTAAAAAACCTTTCATCTACATCATAGACTACGAGATCACTGTTGGATTCATGCATTAATGTTCCATTTTTTTGCCTCTGTCATGTAATTTAGAGAGCAAAGAGAACAAAGACATAGGTCAACAAGCGTGTTTAAAAGTGTGATTTTTTTCTCTCCCTCTCTACTTCCATTTGTCTTAGGAACAAAGAATGAAGAAGGGATAGAAAGGGCTTAGCCTTCCTCCTGCTCTTTCCACATAGGACAGCAAGGCACAGCTGAGCAGCGTTTTCATCCTTGAGAAATTCCAAGGCTGGCCTGAACTTCCTTGGGGATTTTGGCAAGTCACTTGGGTATAATCTGGCACATGACATCGTAGTCATCCATCTGAATAAATCAATCCCAGCTGTTGGACCCTCTGCTTTGTGTGGGGGTTCAAGCTTCCCCATCTGTTCCTGAGGCCTCTCCACTGAGCTCTTCTCTGTTGGAGCCTCCAGCCATGACAGATGGTTCTTTCTCAGGATTACAGATCATTTTTCTTTGATCAGTGTCTCGGCTCCAATTTGTATTTAACATTTTAAACTACCCCTATAGTTATAACACCATTGCCTTAGGTATTATAGATATTAATTGATATTCCCTATGCAGATGTATGTGTGTACATGTATTTAATGACCCTTTCATATACATACACATTTAACCATATTGCTTATAATGTTCACTCAACAATGCAGGCTCAAAAGAGCATTTCTGTGGCCCTCATGAACTTGGTTTGGCTTCTCTTTAGTCCCTGGGAGAAAAATATGCCAGGGCCTCTGATGAGTTGAGGATCATTTCTAAAACCCCTCTTCACCATGCTTATGGGCGCTTGAAACCACAGACATTAAAATCTACCAGACCCAGGAAAGGAAATCTTTCTGGTCAGGCAGCTTCAGTTTTGATTCTGAGAACCATGTTTTGCTAATTATAAAACTCAAGTTCATAAGCGGAAGAGGGGGTAAAAAGAGTGTAAGAGTCATGGTGGGGGAGAATATCCAGAGACATTGTCCTTCTCAGTAACAACATAAAGGGGGGATCCTGCTTGCCTCTTGTGCTATCCATAACCCCCTACCCCATGAAATAATCCAGTATGCCCATGGAAAGTATACCCAGTGGATTGCGGATAGGGAGGAGGGAATTGGGGATACCAATGTAATATTTACTAATACAAAGTATCTAATTTTGGACAATAAAAATATCAATAAAAAAACAAAATTCAAGTTCAGACAATGTGGGAATCTTCTGGAGTGGTTGACAAAGACAGCAGAGAACCTGAACATGGTGCTGTAGCCCCACACTAGGGAATATTCTCATCAGGGAACCACAGAACAGGCTTCTGCTCAGTTTCTTTGCTAACACACTCATCTTCCCAGGTGAGGCACAGAAGCTTCACCAACATTCCAGTTTTTCCAGGGAAGATTTCAGAAAAAGGGTAGTTTTCAGTTGTTTGTACTTAGTCTTATGTACTTATCACTTCTGTGATTTCTAAAATTGTTTTCCCAGTGATCTTGGCATTGGTTTCTTTAAAGAGTTGACATCTAAATTATACAACTTTATATCTGTTAGCAATCTTAATTAAGTTTAATATATTTGATCAAACAGTGCTGTATTTCATTGGTGGCCAACCAAGGTTGATTTTTGCCCTCCAGGGAGCATTTGTCAATGTCTGGAGACATGCTGGTTATTTTAGTTTGTGGGGAGAAAATGCTCCTGTCACCTAATGGGTACAGGCTAGGGAAAGTACAGTCAGCCTACAGGGCATAGGACAAGCTCAGTAAAGTGGTTACTGGTGCCAAATGTCAATGGTGCCAAGGCTGAGGAGCCCATCTGTATTGGAGTCTGCATTAATTATGTCACTGTCATGCTGAGGGGAAATCTGTGGCACTCTTGTTCTCTGCAAAGAGAGCCCAAAAGCCAGGAAATGCAGGTGTCCAGACAGTCCTTGTTACAGAATGTTCTGGACCCAGCTGGAGGTTGTGGGCTGGCAGAAGGTGAGAGGATTTTCTGTGCTCAGGGATAAGATTATTTCAATCTAATTTGGGTGAGAGTCTGGGAACCCAGGGCCTTCTCCTTACTCTTCAGTGCTCTTCTTGGGACTGAGGACTTTCTTAATCAGTAAGTCTCCTGGTGTGGCTAATAAAACTCTTTAAGAAGCCAACAGAATTAATGTACATACAACCAATGCAAATAAAAGACTCATTTCTTTGGCTTCAGCCGATAACATTGGGAAGTTCTGGGCTCAGGGTGAATGTACAAATTTGTGAAGGTTTTCCTAGAACTAACTTCTTTCTTGTATGAAGCCAGGAACTTTCTAGAAATCCAATCTCATCTATAACATTGCTTTTTCTTGAATCTGTGGAGTCATTTTTATTTTAATTTATTTTACTTTTTTATAAATATTTTATTCATTTTCAAGGAGAGAGAGAGAGAGAGAGAGAGAGAGAGAGAGAGAGAGAGAGAGAGAGAGAGTACCAGGTCCACCACCTTGTGGGTCTGGCTTATGTGGGACCTGGGGAATTGAACCCAGGGCCTTAGGCACTGGAGGCAAGTGCCTTAACCGCTGAGCCATCTCTCCAGCCCTGTGGAGTTATTTTTAAGGAAGAATTTCTTGTTGTTAGCTTTTGTTATGAAAGTTATTAGTATATATGCTCTTAAACCAACATGGGCATTGGAGATGACTCAGTGGTTAATAGCCTTTGCTTGCTTAATCATAAGGACCTCTGAGGCCAGAGACCACCAAGATCAACTCCCAGAACTCACTTTAAAGCTGTCCATGGTCACACAGTCTGAAACTGAAGTCTGGGGAGTGGGGCTGGAAAATCGCTAGGACTTGCTGATGGACAGCAACTTCACATGGAAAGAGAGACCCTGTCTCACGTGATATGAGGATCAATGATAAGTGAAAGATACCTGCTAAGAGGGAGGTGTACGCATCTGCACAGAAGTGCATACACCACACATCACACAGACCACACACACCACACCACAAACATACTCTACACACACACACACACACACACACACAAACACATGCAAAAGAAAATATGACAAAATATCAACAAAAATCAAGCAACCTGCCATGACTCAGGGAACATGTGGGAGAGGGGGCGGAAAGTTTGTAAGAGCCACAGAGTGGGTAGGAATACTCTGAGGCATGGTTCCCCGACCCCCGCTACTCCACAGGGACTGAGGCCTTCAGGACCCCACAGTGAATACCATAGCCCCACTGAAGAGAGCCCCTTAGAAAGGGGAGCAGGAGCAAGGGAATGAAAGAGTATAAAATGTTAATAGTGGACAGGGAGGAGGGTAATGGGGCTACCATAATAAGATTTGCTCATACGTTGTATGTAATTATGGATAATAAAGACAAAAAAGTTATATCTATAAAAATAAAAATTAAAAAAGACAAACCTAGAAATCTCCCTGTGTGAGGACAGTGCTTCCAGCATTGGAGAGAGATTACATTTCTATTTATTCTCTCATGTCTAAGCTACTCCTAGAGATAGAATAGAGAAAGACACACCCTCTTTAGGTAGACATATGTTGCTATGCAAACAAACGGTCAATGAAAAGAATCAAGTAATCTCTTTTTTTATCTATGGTTAGTTTCTAATATGTTTTGAGCCAGAAATTAGACTCAACAAGGAATATATTTTAATAAACAATTCTAATATTTTAGGTGAGGTAATTGTATTGTTGTTTTACCTACAATACATACAAAACATACCTGCATTTGCATATACATGCATGTACACACACACTTTGTGGTGCTGAGGATGAAACAACACAGGACCTCAAACATGTATACATGTGAGGCAAGTACTATACTACTAAGCTGCATCCCTAAACTGGTTGTATTTTTTAATGATCTTTATTTTTCAGCGATAAATACTTAGCTGCTTATAGACAAAATCATATAAAGTCTGGAAAGTTCTTCAAAGTAGTTTAGAGGAAGTGGAACACATGAAATAAAGTAGACCTTATTTTCATTTATCATTTTAATGTGGTGATAAATACATGATGGCCTAGGTATACTGATGAGATAGTTCCAAAAGAGTTGGAAATAGAATCCAGAATCTAACTTTTCCTTCCTTCCTCCCTCCATTCCTTCTTATCTACCTCCTTTTCCTTCATTCCCTTCCTTCCTTTTCCCTCCCTTCTTTCCCCTTCTCTCTTTCCACCTATGGTATCATATCAATAACTTTTTGTTTGTATTTTCTTTACTTTTTGAGATAGGATCTCATGCACTCTAGGCTGGCCTGGAACTCTCTATAGAGCTGAAGTAACAGAAACAGCAGTGGCAGCAATAGCATTGTGATACACACATATACATGGCTTCTAAATAATAATGAGATGGAACTCAGTGTGCAGGTGAAAAACTGATGATGTAGTCACTTTCTTGTTGCTGGCACAAAGCACCAAATCAGGTGCTTATGGGAGGAAGAGGCTTATTTTGGGCTTACAAAATCCAGGGGAACACCACAAATGGAAGAAGAAGCTGGCTCATTCCTATGTATCAAAACAGATAGACAACACCAAAAATCAGTACCTCACATAGCCAGAGCTCCAACTGCTCTCCGTACACCTTAAGCTGAACTCAAGATCTACCCCCCAAACACAGCTTAAGGCTGGACTCCAAGATCTGCCCCCGGGGATACAACCTGTAGCAAGGATCTGCCTGCTAGGGGCTCACTTTGTAAACTCAATTGTAATAAAACATTGGAGTCTATGGGGACAGATATTCAAACTGTCACAGCTGACATCTTGCTAAATCAAAGTTGGAAGGTAAATGTTGTCCAGGGCAGTCCTATGAAGATAGTCCTAGGACTATCTTTCTTAGAATTACTGTTATTGCTCATTCATGATGGGATGTCTTTGAGATAAGGCCAGAGTCTTGGACCTGACCTAGCTTGTGCTAGTATATTTTACTTCAATGATTTTTTGAATGCCTATATGAATCTCCCCCATGTCAGTATATCCGTACATCTCTGTGAGGCTTGGCCATTGCCTGATAGAGTAAATCAAAGTTAGTCTTCAGCTTATTGACAGCTCCACTCTCCTCTGTTTCCTTGCTGGGAAGTTCCACCCTTCCTAAGACATGCCTTTCAGGAGTTCAGTTGGGGAATTTGATTGGTTTTCTGGAGAGTCATCAACCTGGTCAGTTAATAGAGGCCTCCTAGAGCAAGCAAAAAGAATCAAGGTGTAAGGGTAGTCTGTGACTCAGTTTTCACTGCCTACTTTTTTGGGGTGAATCATTATAATTCTCTTGGCCCTAATTTCTTCATCTGTAAAACCAAGGGTTAGAAAGTTTAATTCCATTAGTGTTCTGCTTATTTACTCAGAGTTTTTTACATTTTCACTGACTGTGGACTTGTTGAGACTGTCTTCCTATAGAACATACACGGCTTTACTTTAGTTGTCTGTGTGCATGTGTGTGGGTAGATGTATGTTCTCCATGGACATGGATGTGGAGTCCAGAGGAGAACATCAGATGTCCTCCTTTATTGCTCTTCCACCTTATTTCCTTGAGATTGGAAGGTCTCTTGCTCAACCTGGAGCTTCCCACATGTAACTACCTGACTATCTGACCAGGAAGCTCCAGCAATCCTTTTATCTCTACCCACTCAGTATTGGGATTACAGGTATGCATGGCCATGCCTGTTTTTTTTATTTTGGAGATGAGGACTGACCTCACGTCCTTGTGGGTATTCACTGAGCCATTTCCCCAGTCCCAAATATTTTTTTAATATATATTTATTGTCCATAATGAGTTACATTATTTAGTGGGCAAACCATGCGTTGTTATCCCGAATTCCCCGCTTCCCCACTCCCCCTCCCTGATCAGTTGTATATCCTCCTTCGTGGGCTGTCTGTATTAGTCCTTGTGGCAAGGGATCCTGTATATCTTAGTACTCATCCCGGTCTTCCTGGCCCAAGTGTGTTGTTACTGATGGGTGCCATGCCTCTGGACAGTCTCCCCCACCACGGCTCTCACAATCTTTCCGCCCCCTCTTCCACTCAGTTCCCTGAGTCGT
>PVHP010021323.1:0-29549 GCA_004024765.1 Zapus hudsonius
TTCCTCCCTGCCCCCATTGCACCGGGGACCCTCCTCAGTGGGATTGCTGGTGTGCACCATGGGGATTTTAATTCCTTTTCTAAGAGGACCGTGAGACTGGTGTGAGCAGCTCTGTGTCTGTTGGTTCTTCAGAGGAGGCACCTTGCTAGGCAAAGTCCTGAGTGCTTCACAAGTTGTAGGTGGTTCTTAGCTACTTCTGCAAACTGTAGTCTGCCTTCAATTTCCTTTTGTGGAATTTTCAGGTTTCTTTTTCTCTATAGTTTATTATGGATACTTCGCAATAGTAAGTGCTAATAGCATTCTTAATTTCTAATAAACAGCATGCAGCACATTTATGGGCAATAAGCCATCTGTTCACGGAATGAACAAAGCATTTCTGATAACAACATTAGATCTCACTCAACCCATGCCTGCAACCTTATTTACTTTTGACTACCAAAAACGTAAATCTTTCATTTTGACATATTTTTAAATAGGTCATTAGAATGATAAAATAATTTGGAATGTTATGTAATTGAAGAGAAAAATCTGTCACAGTACAAGTATGTCCCTTCTCGGGTCCTTTAGGGTTGGGTTCTGCTGTCAATTTGATCAGATTAGACATCACAGGAGAGACACACCTTGTGTGAAGAAGGTCAGTGCAGGTGTTTCCAAGAAGGATTAACTGAGAAAGGAAATCCTTCCTCCAGAGTAGGGGGTTCTTCCTGTGGGGAACCTCATGTAAAAAAACTCCTCTTTTAGGTCAGCCTGGGCTAGATGGAGACCCTACCTTGAAAAAAACAAAGAGAAAGAGAGAGAGGTAGAGAGAGAAAGAGAGAGAGAGAAACTCTTCTTTATATGAAGGGAACACTGTCCCTTTTACTATCTGACTGAGACACTCACTGGTTTGTGCTTCTTGCCTAGGTTATCTTGCTTCTCTGTCTTAGTTATCATTCATGGACACTGGAACAGAGTTTCACCAGCCATCTAAAATGGACTAAAGAGCAGTGGTTCTGTGGGAATTCTCCAGGCCTTTGGTGCCAGAATGGTACTGCTGAGGCATCCAACCTGATGGACTGAGCAACTCCCAGGATCCTGATTATCAAGCTGGCACTATTGTTAGAATATTTATGCATTGGACATGGAGTTCACAGCTGCACCCAAACTGAGATCACCTCACTTACCCTATCCACAAAGCAGTACCAAAGTGTCTACCTGACTGAACTCCTAGTAGCACCATGCATAGCAAAGAGAACTGAACACAAAGAAACACCAATCACTATCCCAAGTACTCACTTAACACAGGTGTGTCAGAAAGACTAGAACAAAGCAGTATTTCCATATAGATAAGTCTCAACACAATAAGAAACATGAAAACAAGGCAATATGTCTCCTAAACCTAAATTCCACCAAATTAGAAAACCTAAAAGAAGTAGATGGATTTCTTTGCGATGAGATAGAGAAGTTGAACAGATCTATAGCAAGCAGTGAGACTGAAGCAGTGTTGAAGTTACCTTTTCATTGCTGGGACAAAACACCTATTCAAAAGCAGCTGAGGGGAGGAAAGAGTTTATCTCAGCTTACCATCAGTCTTAAGTGGAAACTTCATCATGCTGAGAAAGCATGGCATGAGCAGGAAGCTGGTTCACATCTTGTCACACATCTGTGTGGAAGTAGACTCAGTACTGGCTTTGGAGCTAATGAACCTCAAGGTCTGATCCCAGTAACACACCTACTCTAGCAAGGCTCTACCTCCCAAAATCTCCACCAACCTGGGATTAAGGAAGAGGCTTGATTTCAAACACATGAAGTAGTGGGGGAACACTTATTTTCAAACCATCCCAAAAATAAATAAAAACAATCCCCCAGTCAAAAGAAAAAAAAAAAGGTCCAGGTCCAGATAGTGGTACTGCAGAATTCTCTTAAACCTCTAAACTAGCACGGAAACCACTGCTTCTTAAATTACTCCATATGATTGAGAAGGGAATGCTCCCTAACCCTAACTCCTTTATTTTGCCAGCATGACACTCATCTCAAAACCAGATGGAGACACAACAAAAGAAGACTATAGACAAATATCCCTGATGAACATTGATGCAAAATTTGTCTATAAAATACTTTCCAACAGGAACTGTTGAGACAGCATGCACCCCGCGAGCACAGGCCCCTCACGGTGCCTCTGCTGCAGGTTTGTGCAAACCACTCAGTTCACCATGTGTGATGATATTGGTATGCCAGGTTTTGACAATGGATCTGACATGAGAAAGGATAGATTCACAAGAGAAAATGTGTCTCTGGCATCTTCCTTTCCATCATGAGCACCCTGGGCACCAGAACATGATGGAGGGCATGGGTCAGAAGGATTCCTTCATAAGTGATGAAGCCCAAAGCAAGAGAAGCATCCTTACCTGAACATATTCCATCCAAATACTGCATTGTCATCAACTGAGATGACACAGAGAAGATCTGGCACCATACCTTCTACAACAAGCTGCATGTGCTCCCTGAGGACCACCCCATGTGGCTGACACAGGCATAACTGAACGTCAAGGCCAACTGTGAAAAAAAAAATGATCCAGATCATGTCCAAGACCTTCAATATCCCAGACATGCATGTGCCCATCCAGGCCATGCTGTCCTTGTACACTTGTGGGAGTCCTTCCCAAGTTGTAATGGATTCCAGGGATAGGGTCACCGACACGGTATCTGTCTTCCAGGGCTATGCTAACACCATCCTGCATCTGTCCCTGGCTGGCCTGGACCTGACAGACTACCTCATGAAGATCCTGACCTAGCATGGTCAGTTTCTCATCAAAGCCACACAGAAAATTATGTGTGACATCTTGGAAAGGCTATGTGGTGTATCCTAGACTTCCAGCAGAAGATGGCCACTGCTGTATCCTCTTATTCCCTGGAGAAGAGCTATGAGTTGCCCAATGGCCAGGTCATTCCCATCAAATAGCAGTTCCACTGCCCTAAACTGTCTTCTAGTCTCCCTTCCTGGGCATAGAATCCTGCAGTATCCATGAAGCTCTCTTCACAACTGCCATGAAGGGTGACTTTGGCATCTGCACGGACCTGTATGCCTACACAGTGCTGTGTGGGGGCTCCATTATGTACCCAGGCATCAAGGATAGGCTGCAGAAGGAGATCATGGCCCTGGGCCAGCATGATGAAGGCCAAGGTCCTTGCTCCCCCTGAGCACATGTACTCTGCGTGGACCTGCAGGTCAATCTTGGACTCACTGTTCACTTTCCAGCATATGTGTGTGAGAAACCCAGGATATTACTAGCCAGGCCCCTCCACTGACCACCTCAAAAGTTTCAAGACCGATTGTTGTGGGAATGCATTACATCATTTCTTTTTTAATACCTTTATTATGAATAAGTATATACATTGTATGATCAAATCTTGTCCCCGTTTCCCTCCTCTCTGTCCCCTACCTACTGGGGTATTTCGCCAGTGCACATACTGGATCTGTCCATAGGTTAGGGGGTTATGAACTGCACCAGAGGTAGCCAGTTTTTTTCTTTTTTTTTCTTCCCTCTTTTTATTACACCATTTCTTAACCAAAGCTACCCTGCAATAAAATCGAGATGTCATTTGACCAACTTTATTTCTTCTTTTTGCTTTTTTCTATGTTTAAAATTTTTTTTGTTGTTTTGTTTGGAGGTTTTAGACTCAGGATTTAAAAACTGGAATGATGGAGGTGCAGCAGTTAGTTGGAGCAAGCATCCCCAAGGCTCTACAATGTGGCCACGGAGTTGGGTGGTGCATTGTCCTTTTTTATATAGCCATTCAAAGTATCCCATGAGACACATGCTGTCTGAAGTCTCTCACCATCCCCAAAGCCACCCCAACTCCTGTAAAGAGGGTGGCCCAGTCCACACCATGGATCCACTCAGGAAATAATAGCGCTGCCTTTGTGTAAATTATGTACTGCAAAAAATTGTTTCATCTTTGCCTTAATGCTTTTTAAAAATATTTCATTTATTTATTTGAGAGAATATAAGAGAGGCAGAGAGAAGAAGAGAGAGAAAGAGAGAGAGAGAAAGAGCCTCCAACCACTGCAAACAATACACTTTGTGCATCTGGCTTTATGTGGATACTGGGGAGTCGAACTCAGATCTTTCTGCTTTACAGGCAAGTGCCTTAACCACTGAGCAATCTCTCCAGCCCCTGCCTTAATACTTTTTGTCTTTTTGTTTTGAATTTGAATGGTCAGCCACTATGACCTCCTTTTTTTAGTGCCCCCAATTTGAGATGAGTTGAGGTGTGCCGGAAGTCCAGGCTTGCCTGTGCAACGACTTGAGACTAGTTTAATAAAACTATGCACTTTACAAACAGAAAAACATTACTTGCAAACTGAATTCAAGAAGGTATCAGCCAGATCATTTAACTCACCTTATGCAAGTTGGCTTTATTCCAAAGATTGAGGGATGGTTTCAACATATGTAAAGCAGTAAATGTAATACATTACATAAAAAGACCCAAGGACAGAAATATCATGACTATATCAATAGATACTGAAAAGTTCTTTGACAAAGACTAAGCATGGAAATGTAGGTCAACCCCCATTTTGTAGGTAGCTAGTCAGGGTTGCAGGCAAAAAAAAAAAAATGTCCTGACTCATGCTAACTGATGTTGACTGGCCTATACAAAACAACCAATTCTCTGTTTAACTCATCCACCTATCAGAAGCCTCCACATAACCCTAAGTAACCAGTCCACTTTACCTTGATGTGATGTGATAGTTAATTTATATCCCCAAGGGTATAAAAAAATTAATCCAAGTTGCTGTGCAGCAATCCCTCAGGACCCTTCTAGCTGATTCTGCTTTCACTTCCTGTCTTCCTAATAAACTCTCATTTAACTTGCTCTTCTCCTGAGTCTGCACTTGTCTTTGCAGATCACAAGACAAGAACTCGAGAGCCTCTGGCTTGGGGAGTTTTAGTGACCCTTGAGTGTCAGCATTCTGTGCTAAATCTAAACTGAGCCCATCCAGAGCTCAGAAAGGCTCATCAGAGTGGAGAAAAGCTCTGTCATTCTCAAAACCAGTAACAATA
This sequence comes from Zapus hudsonius, assembly GCA_004024765.1. Taxonomy (NCBI): domain Eukaryota; kingdom Metazoa; phylum Chordata; class Mammalia; order Rodentia; family Dipodidae; genus Zapus; species Zapus hudsonius. The sequence continues at coordinate 5,046 of PVHP010021323.1, forward strand.
CTTAAACAAATCTATAGTCAACATCAAAATGGAGAAAACCTGAAAGCATTCCCCCTAAAACCAGGAATAAGACGGGGTTTTCTACTATCTTCACTTCTGCTGCAGACTGCTTCAATATTGCTGGAGTGATCGTCCAATCAAGCACATTGAGGGAAGGAAGGGATTTATTTCAGTTTACACATACAGGGGAAGTTCCATCACACGGTGCAACAAGCTGGCTCCCATTCATAAATCTAAGCAGAGAGAGAAACAGCAACAAACAAGCAAACAAACAAAAAGGCATCTAGCAGTGACCCAGGCAGAGCTCAAACCTCTCTGCATTCCTTTGGGCTAGAATTCAGATCCACCCCCAAAATCTGGGCCTCAGTGACACCTCCTCCAGCCAGGCAGCTGGAGACTCAAGTTACAAATTTTATTTTATTTTAACACTGGAGTCTATGGTGGCCATAGATTCAAAGTACCAAAACTTTTATTTAATATAGTGCTTGATGTCTTAGCTAGAGTGATGTAACAATAAGAAGAAATAAAAGGGATACAAATTGGGAAGGAAGAAACCAACTGTCCTTATTTATGAATGACATGCTTTTCCCTAGGAGACCCTAAAGACTACTTGAATGCCCTTAGACTGAAAAACACATTTAACAAAGTGGTAGAATACAAAATTAACATGCAATAATCAGAAGCCTTCTTGTATAAAAATGGGAAACACTCTGAGAATGACATAAGAGCAGTCGCCTTCATAATAGCCACTAAAATTAAATATCTTGCAATGTCTACAAGGAAAACTTTAAAACACTCAAGCATCAACTTAAGGAAGGCACCAGAAGACGAAAAGATCTCCCATGCTCATGGATTGGAAGAACTATTATGAAAATGACCATCCTACCAAAAGCATTATACAGATTCAATGAAATTTTAATCAAAATCCCTGTACCCATTTCACAAGAAATAGAAAACTCATCTTACGGGCTGGAGAGATGGCTCAATGGATAAGGGACTTGCCTCTAGTGCCTAAGGCCCCGGGTTCAATTCCCCAGGACCCATGTAAGCCAGACCCACAAGGTGGTGGCCCTGGTGTGTTCTCTCTCTCTCTCTCTCTCTCTCTCTCTCTCTCTCTCTCTCTCTCTCTCTCTTGGCTTGGCTTGAAAATGAATAAATAAAATATTTTAAAAAAAGAAAACTCATCTTACAATTTATATAGAAACATATATTATTTCCTCTAACTGGGACTTCTGTATTAGTCCACCAAGTCTCAAGAAATATCACAGAAGAGATTGTGGGAAGAGTGTGAGAGTGAGAAGAAGAGGAGGAATGCTGTCTACTGGATATAAAATGGCCATTACAAAATGAAGCTTCTCTGATTGAGGCAAAAAAAAAAAATCAGTCATCTATGGGTATAAAAACAAATATTTAGATGGCAGTCGGACTTCATGTCTATTTAGCATAACAACAGTAGTAAATCCCCCATTGGAACTATGGCTACCCCAGCCATGGGATTTTGACTAGGTTTATATTATCAGGCATTTGTTTCCTCCTGTGTAGAAGGCCTCAAATCCAATGAGAAAGTGGTTGGTTACCCCCATAAATAATATGCCACTATTGCACTAATAGGAACATCATGGCTGGCAGGTCAGTTAGTTATATATCATGCAGGGTGCACCGTTTGATAAGATTGTTGATGACTTTTCTTCCCCAGCAGCCTACACAGCACCTTCCTGCAAGAGGACACTTCCAGATCAGTTCCAGCTTGCTTTCCCCATGTCTTGTAACTAAAGCATATGGTGTCATCAGCCACATGGACTTTTGGTGGGTAATTAAGAGCAGTGGCATAGCCTATATTGGTTTAGGGACTTCTGTAGTTCCTCTAAACAAAAACTCACAGGGAGGTATCTCATATCTGGCATGAGAAGGAAGTGGTTTCATGTAGGGGAGCCAGGAGTAGAATACATGCAATATGAAAGTTGAAGGAGTAATAGTGAGGGGGGGCTTTAATCAGGTACGAAAGGTAGAGAGAATGGGCTGCTGGGAGATTAATAACAGCCAAGAATGAATGAAAATGTCATATGGAAAAAAACCTACTACCTAATTAGCTAATTAAAATATAATAAAGAAACAAAGAGTTTGACTGAAGATACCCTACATAGGTTGATAAAGCATTCCCAGAAATCATAGGTTACTAAATGCTTCATATTTATAGGTATATGTTTCACAGCTTGTGAGTTAGCAATTCAGAAGTTTGGTTTAATATACCTAAATATTGGATCTTGCTAACCCATTACACAGCCTTCCTACATCGAGACTTTGCCAGTTGTAACATGAGCAGGAAAAAAAGTACTCGACAATTTGTATAAAGTGGGCACAAGCTGATGAGAGAGGCCATTTCCTAATCAGAACTGGCACAGGTGGAAGACCTACCCTGAATGTGTCCTGGGTAGATGTCAACCATGATGGCAGGGTGCATACAACTGCAATCAGTGTACCTGCATTTCACAGTAGGTTGCTCTTGAGGATACTTCAAAATATAGTAAAAGAAGCACAATTTATACCTTCATGAGGAACAGGTGCTGTTATAATAAAAGCCTCTAATAGGAATGGGTTTCCAAAGAACTGAAAGTTCTGGTGGAAGCTTTGGAAGAGTGAATCTTAGAACATTAGCCATTGATATCAGGTTTGCTTATCAAAAGTGACTTATATCCAGAAAACTTTTCATATGTATACACGCACACAAGGAAATGAGTATCAAGATGTAATAAAAATAGCCAGGATTTCCTTTTCTATTTGGGAGGTATTAACGTTTTTGAAACATCATGTTATGACAGTATCCTTTTAATAAGCACTCCTGCTAAGTCATCCTATCAGATTAATCATATAAAGAAATTATGACTGAACAATGCTCGATTAAATGGCTACATATTGCACAGTGTTTCTGCCCATAACTGTTTTCCATATACACTTTGCACTGTCTGAAAGCTGTCACTATCTCTTACTCCTTCCTTAGAAAGCACATTGGGCTGCAGTCACTTACCAGACATGGAAACATTCCAGGTCGGGTGGTAAGTGCTTCATGGTCCAGTCATAGGACATTTTAGTCTTGTCACTCTTATTTTGATGATCTGTTTGAGGCAATTTTCCTAATCACCAAGCAATTAAAAGATAGAGCTAAGATATATACCCAGACACCCTGAATTCAGTGTATCCTAATGTGGAACTTCATGATGCTAGGGTAAGAGCATCTGAACTTGAAATTGAATATAGTGCACCCTTTGTTGATAGAATGTGCAGAACAGATGAAGGATGGAATACCAGTTTGATAAATATTATTCATTGAACTAAATTTATTGTCATTTTCTCTGTAAAAAATTATTATTGCTTCATGTGGCTATTACAATTTGTGGCCAGTATGACCATCCTTTTTCTTAAGATTATGAATGGAAACTTGGACAATAATGGGAATCTCTTATTTGTAATCTTTTCCAGTTATCAGAATGCTAAAGGGTTACTTGAAATGTTTCCTCAGTATTTAATGCAATAGTCTAGTAAAAGGAAAAGACAAACCAGTAGCCCTTCTCCAGGGAGAAAAGAAACAGAAACTTACACATTTAAAAAAAATGGGAAGAGGATGAAAATTAATAAAAAATAAACTAATGAGAGGAAATGAGAAAGGACAATAGTTTTTTTTCTCTCTCTCTCTTTTGGTGTGTGTGTATGTGTGTGTGTGTGTGTGTGTGTGTATGTGTGTGTTTGTGTTCAAGTTCATGTGCATGAGCACAGGTGCGGGAACATATGTGGAGGTCATTGCCTTCAACCGCCATTGAGGCAGGGTCTCTAATGATTCATCACTCGGTTGGCCAGTCAAACTGGTCCATGGGCATTTGGGGAATGCTCTTGATCTCCTCTGGTCTGGTGGATGTGCTGGGATTACAGAAACCCATCACAGCTTTGGGCTTTCACCTAGTGTTTGAGTATCCAAACCCAGGCATGTACGCTTGTATGGCAAGCACTTTATTCACTGAACTGTCTCCTTAGAAAATAGTTCTTGCAAAGAAACAGCAGAAAATAAACTAAATCATCACACAACAAATAGAGATGAAGGATAATTTTTTGAGAAATTGAGGTGTGGATTTTATGACCTTACCATCCTTTCTCTAGAAGGAATCCTAGCAAAATGATGGTAGATTCCTAGAGGAGAGGTTCCTGCTTTCCGTCCAGTGCCAACGTCACATTCGATCTGTATCGTTTAGTCCTCATACAGTATGGTGACTCTCACTTGAAAATAAATATGAATTACTACCAATGACTATCATACTATTCGGAAGGTGGGGATTCAGTGAGGAACCTGCCCAGGAAGACAAGTGACATCACTGCGCACTTTCTGTCCTGACATAGTCTTCATAGCAGTTATTCTGATCTGGCACATTGGATAATGTTTTTATTGTCACTTATTATTTACTCTTTCTTCGGCATGTATGCTTGTGCAACAAAAAATAGAAATTGTGTTTATTTTTACTATCTACACCCAGGCTGGTTATACAGTAAGTACTTGATAAATATCTTTAAGTAATCAAATAAGTGGATGATATAATTTGAATACTTAAACATCTAGTTTGACCCTTTCTCCACCAAGCACTATGGTACTAAGATAAAGAAATTCTTTCCTATATTCACTCAGTAATCCCTTCTCATTCCTTAATCTTTTAAACTAAAACACAGAAGGATACATGCCAGGGAATCAAATGATTTTTCATTCATTGTTTAGTGTATGTTCTAACATACTGAATGAAACCCACAGGAGCTGGGGGACTTTGAGAGTCTAGTTTTTTTCAAGAGTTCTAAAAGATATTTTCCTTATAGATCCAATAAATAAAATTAATAACTAGAATACAAGCATAGACACATTAAATTTGATTTTCTTCACTCTGGGTCAAAGTGAACTTGAAAATTGAGTAAAGCAATAGCAGAAGAAACAGAGAAAGAACTTTGAAGCCATGGTTATACTCATTGTCAACTTTTTTGTATTTGACCCCAAGCCTGCTCCCACAGTCAACTCTAAGCTTCTGTCCATAGGAGAAGTCATCAAGACTTTATTATTCAGATTTTATGAATTGCAGCTTACAATCTTTGGATCACAGGGGGCTCTTAGCTCTGTAACATTAATTAGACAATAAAAGAAGAGCATGCTATAAAGTGTTTCTTTGGAACATATTTTTAAAGGTAACACCTCACTCTAGCCCAGTCTGACCTGGAATTCACTATGTAGTCTCAGGCTGGCTTCGAACTCAGTGATTTTTTTTGGATATTTTGAATGCTGTCACAATGCTCACGAAAATTCTGCAATTCTCTTGTCCAAAGTGCTTCGAGGCTTTCCAGAAACTCACCATATTTCACTGAATATGCTTGGCTAACAGATTCCAAATATGTCTTTCTGATAGCCTGGGCAGCTCCTCCATCCTCCATAGAATTCTGGGCCAAGAGGTGCTAATTATAAGGCCTTTGTGTTACTACCAAGTAAGGTCACCCTGTGGTGGCCTAGGTATACAGCAGCCTTGGGGACTACTCACAGGGCTACTGTGGCTTCTGGAGCTCAATGGAGCTGCCACTTTTCAGTGTGAATGCCTTTTCCCCCTTCTCATGACATAGACAAATGTTGATGTTTACTACAAGTTGGTACATTAGTTGCTAATTAAGTTCCTGGCTGCTTCAGCCAAAACTTGCTGTATTGAATCCAAGAAAAGAATGGCAGCTCTATCAAAAATAAGTTGTTGGGTTTTTTTTTCTTTCGTTTTGTTTTATGAAAAGAAAGTTGTCTATTAAAAAGATATAGGGATTTCTGAGTATGGTGACCCATGCCTTTCATCCCAGCTCTATGGAAGCAGAGGTAGGCGGCTCTCTGTGAGTTCAAGACCACCCTGAGACTACATAGTAAATTCCAGATCAGCCTGGTAAGACCCTACCTCAACAAACAAACAAACAACAAAGAAGATAGGGAAGCTGTTAGTCTTAACTTCCTCCTAAACAGGATTGATGGCTAAAGTCCACAGGCATCTGTCACCTGAGGCCCAGGTCATGGCTGTGTAAATGCCATCTAAGCCTGTGACTGTGTAGCTATTATGATCCCTCACTGTTTTTCATATTTCACCATTAAGTCTTAAAGGGACAACGTAGGTCTTGGATCCTCATAGAAGGTGAGATTTCTTTTAGAAAGGGTGCAGAAGGGACTCGGGGTTCCATGATTCTACAACTTTCTCTCCCAGATCGTTCCTTTGCAGACTCACTCCCCTGGCTGGGCCAGGCCTGCCTGCTTCTCTGGTGAGAGCTTCTCCTTTCTATCAGAGTCTGGGGCAGTTCTTCATTTTCCCAGAGGGAAGTCCATGGATCACGCTTTTTCCTGTCCTCTTTAGTTGGCATTTTATTTGGCAAGTAGGTCTAATTGTCAAGGGGAACACCCTCCAGGACAACAAAATAACCAGCAAATAAAACTTTGTAACTTTGTCTTTCCGAAGCTAAGTCACTTTCCTTTCCAGTTTCCGTCTGTGCGCCCTGGACCAAACTCCCCTCCTGACCAGTGACGCCTAACAAGCTCGCTCCTCCTGGAGGGAACTCCCTCCGCCCAGAGGATGGCGTCTGCCAAGTTCAAGTTCAGAAAGGAGAATCGAAACAGAAACCACCCCTGGGCGATATAAGAAGTGGAGGCGGAGCGCAGGACCTGCCGGGCGGCTGGCGTCCATTCCCCTGCCTCTGCGCACCTCGGACCTGCGGGGACCCTCTCTGTCCCAGAACCGAAGATGTCCACTGACCACTCCGAGGACAAGGGCTTCCGCTACCTGCTGTCCTGCTTCAGGGAGCGGGTGAAGAGGTGCATCCAGGTGGAGCCCGTGCTGGACTACCTGACCTTCCTACCTGCCCAGACCAAGGAGCAGATCTGCAGCAGGGCGGCCACCGCGGGAAACCTGGCGGCCGTGGAGCTGCTCCTGAGCACCCTGGAGAGGGAGGAGTGGTCGCCGGGCTGGACCCAGGAGGTCCTGGAGGCCCTCCGGAGCGCGGGCAGCGGCCTGGCCGCGCGCTACGTGGACCCTGCGCTCACCGACCTGCCCTCGCCGTCCTCGGAGGCCGCCCACGACGAGTGTCTGCAGCTGCTCACCCTCCTCCAGCCCACCCTGGTGGAACAGATCCTGGTCAGAGACGTCTTGGATGTTTGCGTGGGGAAGGAGCTGTTGACAATCGAGGACAGAAATCGGGTAGGTGGCACTTCAGATGGGGCTGGGCTCTCTGACAAGTGTAAGCCAAGCTGGGTCACTTACTTGGACATTTGCCCCAGACCGAATGAATGGCCTTTGGCTTCTTTAAACAATCCTGGAGCCCTTTCTTGAAAAAGAGTGGACTCTTCAAAGGAGAGTTGTAAACAAAAAGAGAACCAATTTTCTCATCCTTTCACAGTCAACAGTGGAGGAGGAATGTCACTAAGAATGATCAATGAACACCTCCTACAGGTGCTTTCTTGGAGTGGTAGGCAACACTTCAGCCTCATGAACATTTACTGTGTGCGATTATTGCAATTTATTAACTGTGTTATCCCAGTTCATGTTCAAAATAGGGACCTCAGGGAGGGCCCTATTATGAACTCAAGTTTTATAGATTTGAAAAAAAATATACTAAGGTATGTTAAACAATATACTGGGGATACACTGGCAATACACTGACAATACACTGGTCTCCAGGATCAACAGTGTACAGCTATGACTGTCATTAAGACCCACCAAGTCCTGATGGGCTATCAGTCTGGTTTTATTTTATGTATGTATGTATGTATGTATGTATGTATGTATGTATGTATGTATGTATGTATCTATCTATCTATCTATCTATCTATCTATCTATCTATCTATCTATCTATCTATGTATTATGTGTGCGGGGATGCACGTGGAGGTCAGAGAACAATATTGTGGTGTCTATGCCCACCTTCTTTGAGACAAGGTCTCTTACCACTGCAGATGAACTTCCTGACTGTCAGAGACTGGTCAGGAAGGAACTTCATATTCTCCTGGCTCTGTTTCCCATTATTCTAGGTACTTTGGGATCACAGACACATGCTCAGCTTGACATCTGGCTTTATGGTTTTGCATGAATGCTGCGGAATTGAACTCAGCAGACAGGTTTTGCAGGCAAACAACTTTAACTGTTGAGCCATCTCCCCAGCCCATTGGTACTCATTTTTGAAGGACCACAAACCATGGGTGGACTTTAGATTTCTAAATTTTCAATTCAATGTATTCATGAAGTTTTATTGAAATACAGTCATGTATGTAGTTTACATACTTCTTATAGCTACTTATTTACAGTTGGGCAGAAGTGATATGGCCCATAAAACCTGAAAGATATATTATCAGACACTTTAGAGAAAATATTCTCCAATATTGTTCTATAAGATCTATCATTCCATTCAGTCTTGGCCCCAGTGAGGAGATTATCCTAGCCCCCATTCTCTCTCACACACACACTTTTTGTTTTTACTCAGAGTACCCACATTTTCTTGAATCAAATATTAGAGATTATCCATTGAAATATATATATATATATATATATATATATATATATATATTGCTAGTTGTAGCTTTTCATATTAGTGAAGGAGCAGGCCTGTTCTAAGGTAGCATTTGGGTAACATTTGCAGATGACTTAATGCATTGTATTTTCAGCACACGATGATTTACCAGGGAGTAGACAGGCTGACCTATTTGAATCTCACTTATTCAGGGTTGTAAGTCAGAAGTCTCACTTTGAAAGACATGTAGACCAGCAAAACCATAAGATAAAGGCTTTGTCTATACTGTGCTGTGATTTTGACATTTCCTTCCTTTCTTTTCGATTCATCGGTTGTCTTCATTACAAACTCTAGGTACTAGATTGATTATGTGATTGACTTGGTCTTTAGTGACTAAAGTTAATGACACTTTGTAGACTCAACAGCACCTGCACCTACCCAAGAGCCAAATATGCATTTAATTTTGATGGCCAGTTTCCTTCCCTAGCTAGTAAATTACTCTGCACTGTTGTCAGTTGCATTTATGTCATCTTGTATTGAGAACCGGCTAGAACGCATTATCGTGGTCCAGCTGGATATGACAAATGTGTACATCACTGTGGCAGAATCTTAATTTGGAAGAAACTATGCAGCCTCCAAGCCAGCTGGAGATGGAAGATGGCATTTCCAGCCACAGTAGCTGTTACGAAGTCCAGAAGCAACAGAGTCCAGTCACACCACAAAGCTGTTTATGTTTGGTGGTATGATGTCCCGATTGCCAGCGAAACAGCACTTCTCTTATTTACTCTAAATACGTCTGCCTATCAGCATCACTTTTGTCTTGCCTGCATTGAATTTCTGCCAGCTACGTTGTATCCAATCCTTGATGCTGGCATGCTTGGAGGCAGCTAGCAGTAATGCAAGGGATTTGACAGAGAAAATGGAGAGCAAGGGGACTTTTGTGTACTGACAGCAGTTAAGGCTAAAACAACCCAAACTTTTTGCAGTGTCACATTTTTTTCTGGAGGCTCTGAAAGACTGAAGAGCTATATATTGAGCTCTCTAAGGAGCAGTGGTATAGAGTCCATAACATTTTGGTATATATCATTTCATAATATCAGTTCTAAAAACAAGCATCGTGGACAATGAGAAAGTAGTGATATGTTTGGGAGAATCTTTTGATATGGAATAATCAATAATTTTTATCTTACAGCATCAAAGCATGGCGAGGCAGTCATGAGAATTTAGAATGGCAAGGCACAAGTTGGAAGTCTATGTTTGAGTTTTACTGTGTGTGCAATCAGATATCCTGATCCTAAATTTACCTATGAAAATGACTATCATAAATTATTTCCCAATTTCAATATTAAATGAAAAAGTTTTTAATGAAAAGCTTTATAAATAACAAAAACGTTTTGCTATAAAGATTATACTGACTTTTACTATCACACATTTGGGTGCATTTCCTTTCAAAGTTAAAGTTTCAGAAGTTTTTAGGTAAACCTCTCATGTAAATACCTGCTTCTTAAAGTCTCTGGGTTAAATTGATTTGAAGGAGACACTTGTCTTTTAGCTTTTAAGCTCCCAGAAATAAGCATGATTAATAAGTGCTCATCTCTAGATTGGCATTGACATCCATCTGAAAACGTTGTCTGGGATAAGACTGGAGAACACATCAATCATCCGCCACCCAGGATGGATGGATGGTGGGCATTAGATTTTGAATTTTGGCAGCTTATAAAAGATGTCAAAAGTTAAACATAACTAAGTAACCAAGACTTCTAAAAATGATATTTCATTTTCATTCTTTTCCTGTAGACAATTTCCCTTTAATCTTAGCCAAAAAAAGCTATGTGATCTTGTAGACATTTTCTATTTGATTAAGTTATTTTAGGCTTGGATCCCAACCCATTTCTATCTGTCCGTCAACCCCCCAAGTTCTAGTCGGTTTTCTGAAAATTATCTGAGACTTGGTTTTGTGTCAAATGAGTCCCAAAGAACATATTTAATTTATTGATTTTTAAAAATTTTTTGAGTGACATTTTTCTGCCAGACACCATGCTAAGTTGTGAGAAGACAAGAGGAAGATGTAGACATTGTCTGTGCTTTCCTGGAGCTTCTGTTATAGTGTTAATCAGGATTCACTCTCTATCCACAGTTGAAGAATATCTATTCTATGTGAGGATCAATTCTAAATGCTACATGCTCAGCAATAAATGAGTCATTTTATAGTTTAGCACAGTAGACTAACCCCTTACATTATGGGAGAACTTCCTGTTCTAATCTCCTTTCTCAGGGTGCTTAATGACAGTTTAGTACATCCATTGGCATAGACAAACTCAGAAACAGAATCAATACATTTCAATATTTTCATATCACTCTGAACAGCTGAGGAGAGGTGCGTATTTCGACCCTGTCTTGTTAATTACACAAAGAACTGAAATGCCATGTTAGCTCAGATTTTTTCCATCATGAAGTTGAAAGTCCAAGTGAGTTTCCCCTAGCTCAATGTTTTGTGAGGCAAATTAGGAAGAATAGGGGTCTTTCTAGCAAGCAAGAAAGAAAAAAGTTATCAGTAAGAAATTAGTTATGACCAGGTGTGATGGTGTGCACCTTTGATCCCAGCACTCAGGAGGCAGAGGTAGGAAGATTGCTTTGGGTTCAAGGCCACCCTGAGACTACAGTGTGAGTTCCAGGTCATCCTGGGCTAGAGTGAGACCCTACCTCAAAAAAAATTAGTTATGACTTTGACAATATTCATTTGGTAAAAGCATTAACAAACACTTATTAAAATTTATTTCTGATGTGTGTGTGCGCACATATGTGTGTGTGTTATGTGAGTGTCTGATGTGTGTGTATATGATGTGTGTCTCTGTGTGATATATGTGCATATATGATGTGTGTCTCTGTGTGTGATGTGTGTGTATATGCTGTGTGTATGCAAATGCATGCAACTCAAGCTCATGCATAGGGAGGACCTTGGAGAGGGCTGGGTTCATTCATTTTAGCTTTTCCTCCTTATACTTTTTACAGTTTTCCATAACAATAGCTTGTATTAAATTTGTGTCTGCACTGATGCAAAAATATTAACAGATCAATCCCTGTTATAGTAATATTTCAGAATACAGTTGTATAGCTAGAAATATGTAAATTTCTTAGGAAAGAACTAATTCAAACAATCTGAATTATGGAGATGATTGGCAGAAGCTGTGGAAACATTTTAGGCAGTATTTCTCATCTAACATGCTAATTACATGAGATGCTGAACAAAAATTTGAAAAAAATTGTGAGTTTCCAACACAGATAAAATAAATCATGATCTCTTTGAGAAGCTTCTGGACATTCATGGTGTTTTAATCACAGGTGATTCTAATGTGTAGCTAGCATGGAGAGACCTGGACGTATCTGTTTATTTGCTTTTTTTCCAGGTGTAGAAACTGGGGGCCCAGGGAAAAGAATTAGTTTGTCTGATGTCAAAGAGACTGAAGGAAGTCTTGGGTTTTTTCCTTACATCACCTGTGTTAATCATTTCTCTAAATACTTATCACTTTGTAAAGGCCTGGGCAGATGCAATGTGATATTAACTATAGAAATGATCCACACTTGAAAAAATCATTTACAGATTGTAAATAATGGCTATAGAAGTAATTCTTCCTCATCTGTATACAAGAATAGCTAGAGAAATAAATAGTCGTGTTGTATGATTAAATAGACAAAAATTAGAGAAATTATATTAAAGCAATAATAAATAATGCAAATATTATATAAGCACAAGTGTAAAATTTTTTAAAAAATATTTTATTTATTCATTTTTCAAGGAGAGAGATAGAGATAGAGAGAGAGAGAGAGAGAGAGAGAGAGAGAGCGCACCAGGGCCACCACCTTGTGGGTCTGGCTTATGTGGGTACTGGGGAATTGAACAGGGGACCTTAGGCACTGGAGGCAAGTGCCTTAACTGCTGAGCCATCTCTCCAGCCCCAAGTGTAAATTTTTGATAGTCATTACTTCCCAGTAAAGTGGAGAAAAAGGAGCAAGATTTAGATGTTTGATTTTCCTTTTGTAAACTTAATACCTTGAAAAGCAAGAGCAAGACTTGGACACACTGAAGGAAATTGGCAAAGGAAAACAACATGTTTACCGATAAAAGATGCTCTCTTACTCTCTGTATTCAGAGCAGTTCAGGTCAAGCATTTATTTCCTGTCAACTTTGAATATTTCTTTGTGGTTTAAAGATGGCACATGTTTAGAAGGGGACTTGGTTTAGTGATGTTTCTTCCTGCTACAAGAAACATTGCTGTGTTCCTTAGTGTCTGAATATAAACCTTGTTTGTATGCATGCGTAAGTGTCTAATTTTCCTAAGGAATATTTCCAGCTTTGGTTTATTCAGAAGATATTTTATCTTCTTTAATTTTCCTTTTCTCTTATAACAGATTTCTGCGGCAGAAATCAATGGAAATGAATCAGGTGTAAGAGAGCTACTGAGAAGGATTGTACAGAAAGAAAACTGGTTTTCTACATTTCTAGATATTCTTCGGCAAACTGGATACGATGAACTTGAGCTGGATTTAAGAGGTGTTGATCGCTCAAAAAACAATGCAGGTATTTCTATTTTTTCTGATGAAGATTTTGTACATAGTGTGATTGAGAACTTCATGGCACATGTAGACATAATGCCAAACATCAAGATTTTTAGAATCAAAACTTTAAAGTAAGATGTTTGTATGGTGGTTTGAATGTAAAATGTTCTATAGGCTAATGTCTTTGAATACTGGATCCTGAGCAAAGTGGTCTCATTTGGGAATATTGTGACATTTCCTTGCTGGAGAAAGTGTGCCTGTGAGGCATTGCCATATTCTAACTCAGCTCTGCCTGCTGTTCTACCTCTTTCTGCTTCTTCCCCGTTAATGTGACAATATGTCATTGGCTTTCCATTTGGCCATGATTCCCCTGCCATGAGGAAATATAACCCGGAAGCGTAAGCTAAAATATATCGTTCCTCCCTGAAACCAATTTTTTTTCAGATATTTTGGCACCAAGAAGAGGGGGCATTACTGTGATCAACCTTAACATGTGGTGTTTAGTCTTTGGAACTGGTTTTCAGGAGGAATTTTGAACTTTGGGCTAGAGTAGCTTTAGGACCCTATGTGGAAGAAACTGGCTTCATCCTGCTAGTCTCCCGAGAACTTGAATGAAATTGAGTTTACTAAAGCCCTCCAAAAACGTAATCTAGAGGATGCTCAGAGTTCAACACAAAATTAGACTTAAAACCCGCCCAGAAGGGATCAGGGAACTTTGTGGAAGAGGGGGTAGGAAGAATGTAACAGCCATGATATGAGGAGTATTCGGAAACATGGCCCCCTCCCAGTGACGGCTGTTCACACAACACATAGCTCTCAACTCCACTGAGCATACCAGCACTGAGCATACCACTGAGGAGGGCCCACAGTGGAAGGTGGGCAGGGAGGAAGGAAACAGTACCAACACTTGACTTGTTCATGCAGTTTTTACTTAATAAAAGAAAGAAAAAAAAGTAATGGACTAATGTGTTTGGTGGAGAAAATTTCAAAATAGAAAAATCATTGAGTGGGCAGCAAGGTTGGTCTTTGTTGTCCTGACTTGGATCTCAGTGAAAGAGAGGAAAATACAGAGCAGAAAGAAATGAAAACTATAGTCTGACAGGGAAAGAAATGTAAATATAGTTACTTGACCTTTAATTGTTAAAGAAATATCCACCATTAAAGAGAAATCTCCTCTCTCCTCTGGGACAAAAGGAAAGGTTACTCTCATAGGATTCAGTCCATTGAAAGCTCAAGATAGGAAGATTGTGCATTCATTTCAGAAGAAAAAACTTGAAGGAAGAATGTTGAAGGAGCTCTCTGCTCCCCAAGGTCAGCATACAGAGGCTGCTGTAGCTGTGCTCCATTGGCACCAGGCTTCATCCTGATCTGATAGAGAACTTGGTAGCATTGCCTATGTGGTACTGGTTTTGAAGAATGAAAGATGTATCATACCCAAAACATGGCATATTTCACCATGGTTTCAGAGAGCCAATGAGACTAAGCAATGTGAGGCAGTGTTGAGGGTCCCTGAAGAGGAGGCCATGAGAGGAAATTGTATGAAGCTGAGAAGGTGAACCTTAAGTTGACATGGAGACTCCAGGATGATAGTTAGAGATGCCAGGACTATGGAATATCTGCCAAGAAAAGCTGTCAGCTGAAGGCAGATCTGATCCTTGACAGATGCCACAGGCATCAGAGCAGGAAGTGGCAGAGCTACCCAAGCTCTGAGCCCAGAAGACTCCATCACAAGTCCCAGACACTGGTCGTAGAATTGTAAGATTTGACACTTGCCCTGCTGAGTTTTACTCTTGTTTCTGTCCAATCTTTTCTTGATATGTTCCCATTCCTCCCTTTTGAGGTAAGATTGTTTATTCTGGGCCATTATATGTTAGAACTATACAGCTTGTGGCTTGATTTTACAGGGCTCTGATGAGACTTTTGAATAGTGTTAAAACTGTGAAAGAATATGAGGACTTTTGAGATGGCCATGAACCTGTGGAGACAAGGAATAGAAAGTTATGACATAAGTGTGATAGGTTTCAAGTTGACAAGTAGTTGACTTGTGATGGTTTATATTGTAACCTTGGCAGGACCTAGAATCAGTCATGAGGGTTTGCCTCTGTGCACATTTGCCAGGGATTAACTTGATTAGTTTCATTAAGGTGGAAAGACTTCCTATAACTGTGGGCAGCTCCATTCCTTGGGATCAGGAATTTTGTCCCAGAAACCAGAAGTCAACTAATACAGCAGTCTAAGAATTTGATAAAAGCCATATAATTGCCAACATGCCTAAGCCTCATTTTTAAATGTGATTTAAAAAAATCTAATAAGAACATTTCAATAATAATAACAATAATATATTTTCACATATATTTTTAAATCTAGTTTAAACTGCCAAGTTATCTTTTCTCTTCATAGTATGTATCATAGTTTGAAACATATATGTGGAACAAATCAAAAGTTGCTAATACATTAATTATAACTATTACCATCATTACTCTACTTACTTAGCTTCTTTTCACGCGGTCATTTAGGCGGTTGTTTAGTGACCATGAGCCACTATATTTCCACGTGATGAGGATGAATAGTTAAAGGAGCTACAGAAAGTCCCTTTTCTCAGTACTTTCTAGTGACAAAAGATGTGCTGGAAACAATTTTCTGAATTGCCCATGCAAAATAAATACCATATAGGTGGTAAGAAACAAAATGGGAGTCATGAATTAACATCCTTAGATTATAAAAGAAACAAATGCTATTTATATATTATTTATGAAAACTTATTTTTGCCCTCTAGTATAAAGTACAGACATATGAATTTTTTTATTTAAAAGTGATTAATACAACTTTCAAAATTCAGATAGCAATTCCGTCCATAGTCTTTCCACCAACAAATCCCAGTGTTCCTTTCTTCTGTTGACAGGTGCATATATATCTATATCTAATCTATACTTACATCTAATCTAACTGAGAGATAGACAGACAGTGAAGAATGGAAACAGAGACCCAGTGTCATTTGTTTTTACCATGAAGTATGAAAAACCCTAAAGAATCATAAAATAACATTAATGCCATTTTATATGCAAATACATCTTGAAAAATGGGGTATAATCAAGATGGCTGGACAGGGTCACAGTCAAAGCCACAAACCATGATAGAGCCAAGTCTCTCCTACATACCTCAAGGAGGAGCCATATGGGCTCCCACTCAGGGCCTTAGGAGACCACTACCACCTGTAAGAATCATCTAGGACTTTAATTGTCAAGGGAAATCACAACAGTCTGCATTTTGTTTGTTTCCAAGGAAACTTTGCCCTCAACGTAACAAGGGTATTAGAGAAGACAGCTTTTTCAGAACAAAAACACCTTTTTGTGCTTAAGACCACCCACCCATTTTATGTCTACATGTAAGTGTTTACCACAGTCTATCATGTCTTTCCCAAGTGTCTCCGAGGTCTTCCTGACATAGACATGTGCCTGGAAAATTTCTTGCTATGACATTGTTGCTAGGGATATGTGAAGGAACAACTATTCGCCCAAGATAGGACACCATGACGGATCATAGAAACAATTCCAGCTAAGTCTAGCATTGTCAAACATTGAGTTTATCGGGGACTATGGGGGCTTAAAGGCAGATGCCTCATCGAGAGACCCACTCAAGAAAGCTGTATCTCTGGAGATTCCTGGCAAATTTTGAGTCAGCTTAACATTAGAGTCTCTTCTCCCACAGCAATTGTTTCTGCTTATATAACCTTGTGGAGGGTCTTGTGAATCTTTTCTGTTTTACTGCTTTACTTAACTTGTTCTGTTTCCTAAGTCTTGGGAATTTTCTTAGCTTCCTTAGTTTTATGAGTCTTCTTCCTCCCTACAGAAGGGAATGTTTCCATTTGGATAAAATATTTCCACAAAGATATTTTAAGTTGTACCTTACTGGGTATCACATTAATACTTCAGTGCAATTTTCAAATTGTATTTTTTGATAATATATTATTACATATCTGTAAAATGCACAAACTTTCCTTTAAATATTCTTCATTATCTAACCTTCAACTGTATTTCTCTAAGAACCAGTTTGACAATAGCTTTAGTAGCAGCTTATCTTAGGTCTCCCAGCCAGAACATATATGCTGGTTGAGCAGGGTCAAACACTGTAAAATTGGGGGCATCTAGGGCAGGGCAGATGCTCTGTGATTAAACGTGCTTGTCATGCAAGTTGACAAGCGGGATTCATATCCTCAGAACCCATTCCAAGCCCATATGGGTAGCACAAGAAGCACAGGCATCTGTTATCCCAGTGTCCCTGAGTACTGGGAAGTAGAGTCAGGAGATTCCCAAAGTTCCTGGGCCATGCATCCTGGCCATCACAGGAGCAAAGCCACATGAGGAGACCCTATGTTGAGAGAGGTAGAAGGCAAGGAATGACACCTAGAGGTTGACCTCTGACCTCCACATATTCAATATGGCACAATTCTCTCTCTCTCTCTCTCTCTCTCTCTCTCTCTCTCTCTCTCTCTCTCTCTCTCGTGGAAAAGCCCATGAAAGAAAAAAGGACTGTGGTGGTTAACTTCTACAGCCAACCAGATTGGATCTAGACTCCCATAGACCTACTCCTGGCCATATTTCCGAGAGAGTTTCTGGATTAGCTACATTGAGGTGGGTGGGGTCCTTGACTGAATGACAAGAAGAAAACTAGCTGAATGCCAGCATCCGTCTCTTTCTCCTTACTGATTGGGAACACAATGTGACCAGCTGCCTCAAAATTCTGTGGCCATGGCTTCCCCTGCATAACGGACTGGACCTCAAACTGTGAGCCAAAAGCAAGCCCTTGCTTCCTTCCTTAAGTTGCTCTTGTGAGGTATTTTTGTGTAGCAATGGAAAAGTAACTAATACAAGGGGTCATAATTACTTACCACCCTTTTGTCCCATCTTCTACCCATTATAATGAACCCTAATAGATGGGACTTTTCTTTCTTTCAAACAAAATAGGTGATGATGGTTGTTGACTCAGATATGGAGCCTGTTAAGAAGAAGACACAGTAGAAATGGCTACCAAGCTTTCATGGAATGGCTTGGTAGAAAATACCAACCCCCAACTGGGGCTCTATGTTCTTTTACAACCCCCCTACTTCTGACCTACTCACCCTTAAGTAAGTAGGGCTATATTTCATTTTCTCCATATACTTCATGAGGAGAGTCAGACACTATTTTATGGTATATGGTGCTGAACCATATATCTGAGCAGTTTCCTCACATGCGTAATGACAAGAACAAAGTTAGCTATGATTATTCTTGGGGTTAGGAGCTACAGTGGACTTAATGGTGCCTGCTAAAAATGCATAGGTTGAAGCCTCAACCCTCAAAGTGAACAGATCATGAAATATGAGGACTATGAACTATGAGGAAGGATTAAGGTTAATTGGTGCCAAAAGTGAGATATTGCAGGATCAGATACTGGCAAACATGGAATCAGCATTGAGCTCAGGTAGTGAAGTGATAACTAGAAGGAAAGATGATCACAGTGACTCTGGTGAGGCCTTAGAAGGAAATAAAGAATGTGCTGTTGAAAACTGGAAGAAAAGAAATCATAAAATAGCACCAAAGATGGTTGGATAATTTTCTACAATTTTGTGAAGGTAAACTTTTTGTATGATGAACTTGGATATTATTTGAGGTTCTTTCTAAAAAAAAAAAACAACAAAAAAGGTTTAAAAGTGGTTTTGTTTCTCCTTCCTGATTATGGTAAAATGTAAATGAAAGCAAAGAAAGAATCATTATCCAAAAAGGGACCAAAACTCAAAATTTGGAAATTTGGAGAATTCTTAGCATGTCTATATTGGGGAACATGAAAATGTGGCTGAAGAAATACCTCAGAAGGAGAATGTGAGTCATGGCCTAAATCAGTCATGTCAGCTTGAGATTTCATTCTAATAGCAAAGACAGTGACCTTTTGATCTTCTGTGACTGGGAAAGCAAGATAGAATGATGGAAGGCTGCCAGACTTCTTGGACTCTACAGAACCAGAACTTAAAGCTATTTGGCTGTGACCATTGTAGGTTTTCCTAGAAAAAGAAAAAATGATGCCCCTTCCCCCCAATGAGCATGGGCCCAGCCAGCAAGGCTGATTCCTCCTCTGTGTCAGAATGGAGATAGATATTTGGTTTGGATAAGGGGTCCCAGAGACAAGACGGGAGATCCTCACAGAAATCTGAAAGGGCAGTGTCTTGGGATGGGAGAGGAGAGGCTGTCCTTCAGAGCACCAGGATGGTCCTCCCAATTGAGCCTAGGAGGCTTTAGGGATGGAATGAATATATTTTGTACTGTAAAATGCTATGGAAGAAATTCTCTGCCCCTCCTAATTCACATATTGAAGTTCTGACTCCAGTTGAGATTCTAGCTGGAGATTTTCTCTTCAGGAATTTACTAAGGTTAATGAGGTCATAGAGATACAGCCCACACATGACATGACTGTGGCTTTTGCAGAAAAGGAAGGAAAAGCATCCTTTTTCCTCATGATGTCACATGATCTAATGGGAGCATAAATGGACAACAGCCCTCCTCTTACCAGAGAGTGGTCTTCTGATGTCCAGAGATCTGTGAAATAAATTTCCATTATTTAAACCACTGAGTATATGGTATATTGCTATGATATA
This sequence comes from Zapus hudsonius, assembly GCA_004024765.1. Classification (NCBI taxonomy): domain Eukaryota; kingdom Metazoa; phylum Chordata; class Mammalia; order Rodentia; family Dipodidae; genus Zapus; species Zapus hudsonius. Next base: position 24,771 of record PVHP010021323.1, read on the forward strand.
TGAACCCAGGCTCTGAACCATGTATCTATTCTTACCTTTTCACCCCTGGATGTGTGACCTTTAGCCAAGTACTAGACCTCCTCATTACCTTACTTGTCTTAGTTACGGTTTATTTTGAGGAGTCACTTATTTGATATAAAAGATTTCATGGCTAACTCAAAGTAAGTTGACTATTGTGTTTATGAATCCAATTCACATTGTAATTATGAATCTATACATAATTACTATTGTAATTATGAACAGATAATAGCCACCTATAAGCTTTGTCGATTAGCTTCATGTCTGAAGCTGCAGCTGTTTCCTTCAGGAAATTCTCCATGCAATGCTGGATTCACTTCTTCTTGCTCTTTAAGGAGGGCTCATCTTCAATGATACTTTAAGGAGTTTTCTTTATGGTGGACAGACTGCAGATTGCAATTTCAGAATGAACAGAGACTCTCGTATCTCTCTGGACCCTTAATAAAACACTCAGTGCTCACTAGCTGAAGGATGAAGAGCAGGCAGGGAGGAATGGAATAATGGAGAAAGTGGAAATATTTCATTGAATTAAAAAGAAAAACAGGAATTCTGAGCACTTGAATTTAGCCTGACATTAAAGCAGATGCACATCTCATGGAGAACATACAGCTAGGGAACAAAATGCCAAAAGAACAAGCTAAAGAAAAACCACCAAATTTGCATTTTCATTACTTCAGCCTCTTATATTGCTTTGACTCATAGAGTCAGAGGATGACTCCCTCAAGACCATGGTCAGATGGCAAACCATCCCAGGTTCCTTGTGATTAGCACAGTATTTAGTCCTTTATCTTCTTGGGTAAAACTTGTTCATTACCAAAAATATTGAAGTGTGTTCATATTTAAAGTATTGTGCATTGTGGCATAACAAAACTATGCCCTAAGTCTTTCAAAATGTCAAAGTTTCAGAGGATAATAGAGTGCATCAAAATTAAGGAATCCCTGTTCTGTTTTCAAAATGACACCAATAGCCATTGATATTGCAGAAAATTTTCATTGCAATTTTATTTACATTCTTTTTAGAATATCTAAACACATTCAGATAAAACTGCATTTGCAAACCCCACTTTACTTTCAAGCTAACAATAACAGTTGTCTATGCTGTATAAAATCTTGTGCTGCTTTATCACTTATGCTCTACTACCTCTTCATCCACAGAGTTTGAGAATGTATTGCATAGAGATGGCCCTGAAGTTAAGGAGACACTTTCTTCAGTTCCAGATCAGCCAAGTCCAGAGAAAGAGGCTGGAGATGTGGGGGATAGCTCACCAGAATCCTCGTTCACAGATTCTTCTCTGGTCACAGGTATTTGACATGTGTAGATGCTTTGTAGACACTGCCTGGTCCATTCACAGCATCAGGATCTATTCAAGCATGGAGATCTAGAAACACGAGTATGTGCATCCTTCTTTTAAAATAATAGGTTTAGAGGAGATTCAAAATAATTCCTCTTGAAGGCTTAATTTTTAGGTGAAATGCAGTATTGCTGATGGGACTATGAACACGCATACGTGTAATTTCACTTCTCAGAAATTTGTGTGGTAATTCTAATGTGATAAGTAACATCATTGTGTGCTTACTTCCATCATGTTCAAATTATCTTTGAAAACATCTATTCATCCAAATTCCCCGGAAATTCAAAATGATCATTACTCTTTCTCCTATTTTATAGATAGGCATGTCTCATGAGAGTTCAGCTGGGATACAGAGGCCAAATCCAAGGCTATTTTTAAAAGCAAGAGGAAAAAAATAGCAAAATGATGTGAACACTAAATATAACTGTCTACCTGTTGTTATGGGAAGAGCTCTGGGAGAATCAAATCAATTTAATTGTCCATTTCTCATATGATCATGATCGGAGAATCCACCTCTTTCTGCTCCTACCAAAAGATCGTGTGCATTCCATTTTCACAAGAAAGAGTTGTTTAAAGTCTGTGGTGCGCTGGAAAGGCAACAAGAAAGTCTTCTTTGGGGAAAAGAGAAGGCTCTGATTCTTATCACCAAACCTTCATGGTGTGCATCTTTACTTTAGGGCTTCTTCCAGGACTCCAGCAAAGTGTCACCAGACACAAAGTTGGGAAGAGATAACGTAAAAGCTCACCATTTACCATCCAGATAAAATAGGCTCAACCAGCATCTAAAACATAGTGAAATCTAGTCAGGTGGTTAAGAAATGATAGGTTTTAAATTATTGACTACCTTAAGAAATTCGCTGAATTATAAAGGCATACAATTTAACTTTAAAAAGTGCAATTTTCCAACTGGCTTGCAAAATTCCTGGAAATTTCACAGTGTTCCCTTGTGCCCTAGCATAAACTAACTTCTGCAGAGTATTACAAAGTGCTTGGATTCCACATAAGGAAGCGATAGGAACACACTTACAGGAACACACTTCAAAGCCATGGTATTCCCACTGTAAGACTATTCTACATCCTTTATGTACCCATGTGTGCATCTAACTACATTTCTTCTGCATTCATTTTAGATATTTGCACAGCACGATTTTTATTGTCTGAATAATAGTACCACCGTTTGACTGCAATATCATTAATTAACCAAGCATTGAACACTTAGTACATTTCCAAATTGCTCCATTGTGGATAATGCTTTCATAACCCTCTGTACTCATGTCACAGTTCACTATTAAAAACATATGCAATTGGAATTTCTGGGTCAAATGTTTTAAAATACAATCTTAGCAATTTGATACTTCATGTCAAATTTCACTGCAGGAATTTGTAGCAATTGAGGTGTTCTCTAATAGTATAAGAAGAAGGCGTATTTCCTCCCCAACAGTCTTCTGCAGTGTTAGAGAACACATGCAGATGATAACAGTTTTCAATCTTTGCCAATTTGATGGAAGTAAAATTGACAATTTGTTTCTTGAATTTTCTGACTTTTAATGATATTTTTATTTATTTAAGAGAGAGAGAGAGAGAGAAAGAGAGAGAAGGTGCACCAGAACCTCCAGCCACTGCAAACACATTCTTGAGGCATCTGCCACATTGTGCATCTGGCTTTACGTGGGTAATAGGGAATGGAACCTGGGTCCTTGGGCTTTGCAGGCAAGTGCATTAACCACTGAGCAATCCCTCCAGCCTCAGGAAAAAGTTTCAAATTTCTTTTCCTTGTTTATCTTTTTTTAACGTTTTTATTGGCTTAAAATTACATATATTAACACAACGATATTCTGTATCATATTCAGGTTCTTAGATAAAGCCATTGAATCCATGATGACATTCCCTCTTATGCATTAATTATTCCCCCCCCCCGCCATGACTCTTACATTCTTTCCACCCCCCTTCCACAAATTTCCCTGAGTCATAGTGGGCGAGTTTATATTTTGCATAGTTATTAGGTTTTTAAGAGTCTGTAGATTTGTATTTTGGACAATTTTGGGCACCCTTGGTGCCTCTCTCCATTGTCCTTCCCCAGGTTATCTGCCTTGCTGTGGGAATAGCTCTTTTGCTCGTCATCTCACTTCCTTAGAGGTTGTGTTAGGGCTCTAAATGGTGAGTTTGAGATGGATGGTCTCCTGCTTGGGTGTCCCCTCTCACATCAGGTCCCTTTGATGGAGTCCCCGGTTCTCATTGCTTTCTGAAAAATACAGAGTCTCCAGCGAAGAGTGAGATTATTATTGGTCAATTGAGACAAATATTGCTAGGTTGGTGAGCGTTTGGCCATTGTAGCCTTTCTGAGGACCTATGGTTAGTGAGGACTTTCCCACATAGATGGAGTTCTTGGTCCCCATTCAAGGTTGCCTTGGGTCCACTTACCGTCAGGGATTACCTGCCACTAAGCAGATCTCATAGCCAATTAGCTAGCTGTTGATTACCCACCTAGCTTGGGTGCCACTGTTGCACAGATGGGCACTTCTGAACTTGCTAGTCTGTGCCATAGAGCAGTGTGTTCTGCACTCTCAGGCCATCAGTCGGTGTAACTTGAAGATGCCTCCTGCTCTCTCAGAATATCATTGGTCTGGTTCCCCTGGCAGTTCGTTCCACACATTCCAGCATTACCCAGGCTGCCCATCTGGGAGCTGATTTCATTTCTGGATTCATCAGGGTCTCTCATTGTTGTGTGACATCAGTCTGTAGAATCTTCAGCAATAGGGTCTTATCTTTTGCCTGAGGTGGGCATTCAAGGGCTGTGACAAAAGTTTGTCTTATTTTAGGGACCCTGTGGGTCACTCTGATCAACAGCTCATTGTGGGAGGAAACTACTTACTGGGTTGGGGAGCCAAAGGTCAGCGTCCTTTGTACCATAGGTAGCCTTCCACCCCCCCTCCTTGGGGCCCTATCTACCTCCAGAAATTGTCATACAGAAGATAGGATTCTATGGAGTCAGATTATTGTTAGTTTAGGTTTGTGTACAACTCCCCCCTCTGTTGCTTCCACCCCTGCCACCATTTCCTTCTGTCCCCTTTGCCTTTCACCCGAATCATTAGTCTTATTTACTTACAGATCAGTTTAACCTGATTAGGGGCCACAGATAAAGGAGAATGTGCAGCTCTTGCCTCTCTGTTCTTATGTGAGTTCACTAAGTATGATCTATTCCAAATCCATCCATTTTTCTTTGAATTTCATTATATCATTTTTCCTAGTTGTTGAATAGAATTCCATGGTGTATATGTACCACATTTTTTATATCCGTTCATCTAGCAATGGGCATTTAGCTTGTCCTTGTTATTCTTTAATATAATTATTTTTAAGTTTTGTGTATACCTTGTAAAAACTCTGGAGTTTTAAAATTATTGTTTTTTTT
>PVHP010021324.1:10030-29618 GCA_004024765.1 Zapus hudsonius
AGAGAGAGAGAGAGAGAGAGAGAGAGAGAGAGAGAGAGAGAGAGAGAGAGAGAGAGAGAGAGAGAGAGAGAATATGGGCGCTGCTGGGGCCTCCAACCACTGCAAATGAACTCCAGACACATGTGCCACCTTATGCATCTAGCTTTATGTGGGTACTGGAGAGTCAAACTCAGGTCCTTCTGCTTTGCAAGCAAAGGCTTTAATAGCTAAGCCATCTCTCCAGCCTGATTTTTTTGTTTGTTTTGTGTATGTATACATGATGGGAATCAAACCCAGGTACTTTACAAATGTTAGGAAAATGCTTTATCACTAAGCATTCTCCTAACCCTTGTAATATGCTTTCATCTTGCAAAGTATACATAGTACTTCATTTTTCATATATATTTTTAAAATTAGGAATTTGATGAATCCTCACCCAAACAACCTACAAATCCCTATGCTTCATCTAAAGCGGCTGCTGAGGGCTTTGTACAGTCTTACTGGGAGCGATACAAGGTAAGAACTGCTTTCTGAAACCTAACTTCTAAAATTCCAGGTCAGCTTTGGAATAGAAGACCTTGCTTGAGAAAACTTTAAATATTGATGTCTTACATTGAATAGATAGCAAAGGTCCTGCCTTTTTGTTCAGGTTTTCATGAAAGAAACAATTTGAAAATATATTTATTCCTGGAGCTGGAATGGAGCTCAGTTAGGAGAGTGCTTGGCTAATATACACACAGCCCTGAGATCCATCCTCAGCACTGCATAAACTGGGTGTGATGGTGCACACCTATGATCCCAGCACTTGGGAAGAAGAGGTGGGAGAATGAGAAGTTCAAGATCATTCTTGACTCGTTAGGAGGCCAGCCTGGGATACATGAGACCCTGTCTAAAACAATCAAATAAACAATAACAGAAATATATTTATTCTATTTCAGTAATAGGTAGAATGTTGCAGCTATAGTGAAAAGCCCTATGACAGTCCTACAAGTGAAGAAAGACAGAGGAAAAATAGACTTGAACTCATGATTCTTATGCCTTAGGCTTTATGAGAGTTATGATTACAGGTGTGTGCCACCATGCCCAGCTGGCTCTTTCCTGTGTTTTGAGAAACTTACATTAAAAAGTCCTTTGATTCTGTGCTTAAGATGCAAAGTGGAATTATTCAGGCAGTTTCCTGTATTTCCAAACTGTACATATCTTTAAAATAGTCACTATTGTCAGGCCTTTCCATCACCTTGACCTCACTTTTACAGTTCCCAGTGGTCATCACCAGAAGCAGTAATGTCTATGGACCACATCAGTATCCAGAAAAGGTAGACTTTACTTCTGAATTCCTAGTGGGTCTTATCATTGTAACCTTTCGTTATTGAAAATCATCTCTCATCTGTTATGTATCTAAAATAATTTCTGTTGTAATTATACAGAATTGTAGGTTCTTTACAGACTGTGTGCATATCTCTTCACACTTAAAGTTCAATTTGACCTTCACCAGCTGGTATGATATTAGGCCCTTTGACCACTGTATTTAAACTGAGGGATAATGAAAATACATAATGAAAAAAGGATTTTGTGAGTGTATGTGTGTGGTGTATGTGTGAATACATGTTCATATGTGTGTGCGCACATGTGTGCACATACACGTGGAGGCCAGAGGTTAACATTGAGTGTCTTCCTCAATTATTCTCCACCTAATCTTTTTGAGGCAGTCTCTCACTAAAGGGGAGTTCACCAATTCAGCTACACTAGCTCGCTAGCAAGTCCTGGGATCCTCTTGTCTCCGCCTTCCCAGTGTGGGGATTATAGGCATGCACCACTATATCTGGCTTTTACATGGGAACTGGGGGTCCAAAGCAGGTCCCCATGCTTATATGACAAGCACTTTATCCGCTGAGCTATCTCCCCAACCTCTTAGAAAGGATTTTGAAGGGTCCAGTGAGATAGTGTATGTGGGCATGCCATGTCTTCCTAGGATTCTGAAGCACTGCAGAGCATCCCAATCACTGCCCCTTGCTGTAGGTAAAACAATGCCAGGGTGTCCAGAAAGCCAGAAGCTAGTTAGGTGGTGATATGGGGGCTTGTACATAAATTTTTCTTGCTGTCAGCTGGTTTGTGGTGCTTCAACTCGTTTTTATTGTTATATGCCTGAATGTCTTCCAGAAAGCAATGTAAGTAGCTACCAAATAAACAAATCAGTTAAATGACTGAAAATGCCTGTGTAGTTAGTTCTGAATCAGTGGACCCGGTTTTAGGTACCAGGCCCTTCTGCCTAAATTTGGAGCCTGGGTTTTCTCATCTGTGGCTGGTTGTTTGATGTATTTTCCCAAAGCGAGGAGCCATAACATGGTGTTCTGGTATTAATATTTACCTCCATTTTTGTAGTATCCATAGCAAGTTTAATATAACCAGGCCTGACTCTGCTTAGCTTCCAAGGTCAGATGAGACCAGCACATTCAGGCTGCTATGGCTGTAGACTAAATTTAGTAATCTTTAACCTGCTTTATTTAGCCTTTCTTTGAATCCAGTGGCTCTAGAATTTACCTTTTAAAGATCTATAAGTACTTATTGAGTGATAAGATATGATTCCTGTCTTAATATGAGTAAGACAACAAGAGCTTGTGTTAACAGTGAACAGCTCATGAAGATATCCTCTGAATTTTCCATTGTGTATCTCATTTTACCTTCAAGTCATTGGCTTTGATGAAATAACAAAATTACAGTTCTTTTATTTATCCAATACTGTAGGATTTTTTTTAATGAATTCATGGTATGAAGTAGAGTCTATCCATATTTATTTCTTAATAGTAAATTTTAATCTTATGAATTTAGGGTCATACTAATGAGTGAATTTCCAAAATCTGAAATGATATTTAAATATTCTTTTAGGTTATTCCAAAATTTATATCTTTGCTACAACACAATAGGAAATGGTATGTTATTATTTACCTTTTCACCCATATGCTTTCTGATATGTTGATAGTATTTGGTAATTGTCTTTCTTGAAATCATAAAGTCTTATAGTTGGAGGACATAGACTTGAATATCCCACCAAATTCAAGAATCCCTTCTCAACTTAATGTGAATTTTTTCAGTAGGTCATCCTTATAATTTATTAAAATATATTCAATTCTGAAATCATCTATCATAGAACTTTGAATTATAGAATTATAATTTAGCATCTCTATATAATTATTTTTCAAAGGGTTAATTTAAATCATGGAATTATTTTCTTTCCTTTATTTTGAGTTTTTCTAGGGGTTGAATATGGGCCCCTTCCTAAAAAGCAAAAACAAAAACAAAAACAAAACAGATTTTTAAATTGCTCAGGCTGACCTTGAACTTGCTTTGTAGCTCTGAACTTGTGATTCTCTTGCCTTGGCCTTCAAATAGCTGGAATTACAGTCCTGCACCATCAGGTCCAGCTTCAATATTTCTTCAAAATGAATTTATTAAAAAATTAACAAATATTTCTGAGGGATCCATGTGTGCTGAGTTTTGCAAGCAAGCATGTTTAACCACTAAGCCATATATCTCCCCAGCTCCACCAAGTTTTTAAATGGATTATCCTCAGGTGGTTTGAACATCGTGTAAGAAATAAGGATAAAATTTAGAAAAGTTAAGAAAATTGGTGTTTTCAATAAAAGATTTCCAGGGTCCCTGTGGGATCAGGCCTCTTGGGAGTTATGGCAGGCATTGCTTTGTTCTGATGGGGAGCTTTCTGTTTGGCACGCTATGAGTCTGCTCTGCTTAATCTGTCCAGCTGTATTCATGGATCAGGACTTCAAACAAGGAACTTCCTTTACGCCGCGGATGTAGTGGAAGCATTTCTCACCATCCTCAAAAAGGGGAAGCCTGGTGAAATTTATAACATCGGAACCAATTTTGAAATGTCAGTTGTCCAGCTTGCCAAAGAACTAATACAGCTGGTATGTATCCATGGTGAAAGGGCAGTGTGTACAAAATTGTTGCCATTGTAATGACAATAATCATGAATTAGTCAGTTTCAATAGTTTGCCATTTACTTAAAAGTGAATAAATTTAAATAGAAATTCATAATTACACTCTTCATGTGAAATATCTTCTTTAGTAACAGCGTCTCTGGAAAAAATATTTCATTAATGTGCATATACCCTAACTGTAAGGTGTACTTCATTTTCTGAGATAGAAAATTATATTGCTTAGAATCAAGAAACATTGTGCAAAGGTAATTATGAGTGTGCAACATGAATTATTAATCTTAGGACTTTGAAGAAAGTGGGACTAACAACCAAAACCATGGGAATGCGTTTTCTCCATAGCTGATAAAATCGTGCATACTCTTTCCAAGCTTCGGGTGGAATGTAGGCTGTGAGCATGGACCGTGCTGTGCATCTCCCCTGCTTGGAGGCCGTTGTCTTTGTCCGCTTTTATCAACTGTTCAGCACTATTGCTGTTCTCTGGCCTTATTCTATAATTTGACTAAAAAGCCTTCTTTGTTTTCACAGATCAAAAAGACCAATTCAGAGTCTGAAATGGAAAATTGGGTCGATTATGTTAATGATAGGTGAGTAAGAAGTTAAAACATTTGAGAAAGATTGGGAAATCTTAGATACTTGGAAAATTATAAACTATATGGACTTACCTGAAAACAAGTTTGTCTTTTGAATTTTCTGGTAAATTTTTCTTCCTAACTACAAAGGTCATACTGATTAAGGATAGCATTATTATTAGCTATATGACTTAAAGAAATTATTGACCATTTCCAAATACGAGGTTTCCTTCATTGTGAAATCGAGTTAATAATACCTTGCTTATAAAAATATTTTAAGATTTAATTATAATGTATATAAGGTACCTGACCCAGGGCCTGGAATGCAGGTTGCCTGTATTTATGTGATTTATTTCTTCAAACAGACATTTGTTAATTTTCTTCTAATGTGTCAGGCACTGGACTTATGCCTAAATTGGGGCTGAAATGAATTATAAAAAAAAGACAAAGATAGAGAATGCTAGGTGTTGAGGATTACATATTTAAAATACATTTTTATTAATTTTCTAACCATAAGCACATGTTTCAGAGAATTTTTTATGAACTTGACTCATAATAAATATGTATAGAGAAACATTCTATCTCCTAGTTAAGTGTGTACATATATCTATGATGTCATTTTAAATCTCTTTTGCTTTCTAAGACCTACCAATGACATGAGATACCCAATGAAGTCTGAAAAAATTCACGATTTAGGATGGACACCCAAAGTACCTTGGAAAGAAGGAATAAGAAAAACAAGTATGTTAAAAATTGATCATTTGTAGAACCGTTCAGAAAACTTTATAGGAAAAGCAATTCATTTTTAGAGCACTGTACAAATTCTAAGTCTTGTGATGAAGCACTTGCCCTTTCCAAATGGTCACATGTAATAGATCTCTAAGAACAATACTGTAACGTACACATGAACTTCATAGACTAAGTTCTCACCAGTCTAACTATGTCTCATCAGTGTTAATCAAATACCTGTGTCATTGATTCTGAGGTGCACATTTCTTCATAGTCTAAAAATTATCACCGATGCCTCTTAGGTCCTAGTGCACCTTCTTGTCTTTCTTAGTGGTGTGTAAAGTCACGGTCCATGATACAGTCAGTGGCATCTTAGCTTTGATGAAATGTCTTGAATCATTTTATACTGCAACAAATTTAGTATGTACAGAAAAACCTGTTGAAATAAACTTTAAGTCTGTGTATAGATGTCAAAGTGTACTCATAGGAGAAAGATCTTAATAATAAAAATAATCTTAATTCAGAATTTGAAATACAAAATATTTGCGTCAAATATTAAAAAGAAAAATTAAGGATAATACAAAACTATTTCTTTTCTTTGAAAATTTTTTATTTATTAGAGAGAGAAAGAGAATGGGCAATTGTGTCACTACAAACTCCAGACATGTGTGCCGCTTTGTGCATCTGGCTTTATGTGGGTACTGAGTAATCAAACTAAAGCCCATAAGCTTTATAAACAAACACCATATTTATATGAATAAATCATCTTTTTTTCTAAAAAAAAAATTTAAGCCAGTGTAAATGACTTATTTTTCTTACTCCAAATTTCCCCAAATCAGAATGTCTTCAACACTTATATAACAACAGGTTCAGGTGTTGAAGGACTTTTGCAATTCAGCAGGAAAGGAATGGTTAATTACTAACTCTAGGAGTTTTGGAGAGTCTTCTGAGTGATTTCATCTGCTAAAGATCGAAGGCAGGACTTTCCCTATGTAGTAGAAACTCGGGAAATGTTGGTTAAGTGATGCTCACCTTTTCATTTTGGGGTTTTGTCTTTTGTTTTTCCTGGCAGTTGAGTGGTACAGAGAGAATTTTCATAACTGGAAGAATGCAGAAAAGGCATTAGAACCCTTTCCAGTTTAACCACCACTTATATAATCATCACAGTCTCATCCTACCTCAACAAGTGGTGTGAAATGAAGTCACTGAATCAAGTGCCTTTCTTCATTTGCAATTAGATTAGTGACTTTTTGTATTAAGTTGAAAAGCAAAATCTTCAGAAGAGCTGCAATATCGGCACAGGATTTCAGAATCAGAATTCCTCTAGGAAACTTCTGGAAATTAGGAAATGGTGGAGCCGACGATGTGAATGGCCAGGAAGAAGTGCCCGCTTCTGAGAGCAAAGACAGGTTGTGACTGTGGGTAGATGGCAACAAGGTGGCTGAACTCACTCTGCTTCCCAGGCTTTGATGCCCAAAGGCCTCCGTGGTAGGCGGTCATAGGTGCTACATTTGCTGTAAAATGGACCAAAATGGAGTCATATGCAACACTTTTTAACTTTTAATAATTTTGTAAAATTAAGTTAAATGATTTTTAAAGGCAGAATGTAAAATTTTTATATTTTCAATAGTTCTGACCTATACCTAACTTGTATCAGAGGAATTTTATCATGTATTTGCTGTTTGCAATGATTTTATTTATAAAAAGTCTCAATACATTTTAACATATTTAATGCAAATATGTGGCATTTCTAATGATGTATGTTTTTATTTTGTTCTAGGAAAAAATTTTAAATCCTCTGTTGTATATTTTTAATGTCTTTACCCTAAAGATATTAAGGTGATTTGAAAAATAACTAATGTTGGGTTGGCAAGGGAATAGTAGCTGGGTGACATTCCTTTTGAATAGATTTTATGCCAGCCATGGTAGATAAGCCAGTTATTTTAGCACTGAGAAGCTGAGGCGGGAGGATCATGAGTTGGAGGCCAGCATGGGGGGGGGCTGCATATTAAGATCCTGTCTCAGAAAGAAAGAAAGAAAGAAAGAAAGAAAGAAAGAAAGAAAGAAAGAAAGAAAGAAAGAAAGAAGAAAGAAGAGAAAAAAAAAGAAAAGCTGGGCTTGATGACACACAGCTGTGATCTCAACATGCAGAAGGTTGAGGCAGGAGAGCCATGAACTGGAGGCCAGCCTGAGTTAAATTAGTGAGCAAATAAAAAATGTTTATTTATAGAGGCTTTTTGACTCTCAGTTTAAAAGGCCGATACACTTTTTAAGTATCCTTATGGCAGCTCTTGCACCCTGTGCCCCAGGTCTCCCCAGGATACACCTTTTTTCTTAGGTTGCTCTGTATAGTTTCCTTGACTGGAGAGAAGAGGAACACAAAGTTGTTAGTTGGGTCCTGCAGGAAAGGGGCATATGTGGAGGATCCAAGGTAATTCCAATAAAGATGAGAGAGGGAGGCAGCAAAATTGGGCAGGATAATGGTGCCCCCTAAGGCCCTGCAGGAGAAAGGCCAGTCCACCTGTTGCAGTGCTGGGAGTTCCAGGAGCAGGAGCCATCTCTACATTTGTGTCTGTGCCGGTGCCCATGGTGGTAGGGCTGGGGCCGATGATGATGAAGGCTGGGTAGTGTGGACACGGTGGTCTAAATGCAACCACCGTCCAGTTTTACCTGCTCACATGTAGCCAGCCCACCCACTCATAAACCAACATGGGCTTTTTCCTCCCCTTCCAGTTGGTTATACAGTGACCTCTGTAAAGCTACAGGTGCGTCGTTGGGGAGCACTGGTGTGATGATGGGGCAACACAAAGATCTGGCCTACTTCCTCTTACAGCTTACGAAAGGTCTCTGATTCTGCCCAGGTTCCAGCCCAGGTGCTCCATGTCCATTCTATGGTGGACCCACCTGATGAGGGTGGGCACATTGGTCTGGCGAGGCTGTGCCTTCAACAATAAGTTTATTTTCTCATCATTCTAGAGGCAAGGAGTCTAAGGCCAAGGTTCCTGAAGCCTCTCTCCTTAGTTTGCAGATGGCTGTCTTCTCCCCATGGCTTCACATGGTCTTCTCTCAAATATCTATGCCTATATTTCCTTTTTAAAAAAACATTGGGTCTCTCTCTCTCTCTCTCTCTCTCTCTCTCTCTCTCTCTCTCTGCTTGCAAATAATAAAATAGTTTTTTTAGAAAATCAGGATATCAGTTGTCAGATTAGGACCCACCATACCACCATAAAGAGCTCATTAAAAATCTCAGCTGGAGAGATAGCTCAGCAGTTAAGGTGCTTGCCTACAAAGCCTAAGGACCTGGGTTCAATTTCCCACTACCCAAAAATCCAGATGCACAAAAGTGATGCATCTGGAGTTTGTTTGTACTGGCTGGAGGTCCTAGTGTGCCCATTCTCTCTCCTCTCTCCTCTCTCCTCTCTCTCTCTCTCTCTCTCTCTCTCTCTCTCTCTCTCTCTCTCTCTCTCCTTGCAAATAAATAAATAAATAAAAATATTTTTAAAAACCTTTCATCTCTGGGCTAGGACTGGTTGGTAAAGGTGCTTGCTCTATATTCCTGAGTTTGATCCTCCCCAGCACCCATCTAAAACTAGATGTAAAGACTCAGGTAGGACTGGCTTCCCAGCTGCAAAGAACCAACACCTCAAGGTTGTCCTCTGACCTCCATATACACACAGTGTGGACACACATACACCAATCCAAATTTCAAAACTAATAAGTGACAAGTACTTTAACAAAAGCATTTCTAAATATGGTCACATCCTGAGATGCTTGGATTTAGTATTTCTGGTGGTTCAGCTCTAGTGGTCAACTTGACAGGATTTAGAATCAGCACGGAAGTTGGTCATTGGTGATCATGTCTGTGGAGGCTTTTCTAGATTCATTTAGTTGGTCATGTCTCTGAGGGATTTTCTATATTTATTTAGTTGAAATGAGAGGACCCATCCTAACTGGGTGGCACCATTTCTGGGCTGGGGTCCTAAACTGTCTACAAAGGAGAGAGCAAACACCTCCAGCATCCACCACCTGCTCTGCTTTCTCTCTGTGGACTTAATGTCACCATCTGCCTCCGGCTCCTGTCACTGTGCCTCCTCTGCCATGATGTGCCTGGAAATAAATCCTTCCTCCTTTGGACTTAATTTTGAACATTTTGTCCTAGCAATAAGAAATTGATTAACACAGTACTTCAGCATAGGAATTAGTGGGTGGTGGAACACATACGGGAAACTCAGGCTGTGCATTCACTTAAAGGTATGTTACCTGCCAGCAGCTGCTTTTCAGAGACATGAAGTTCTCCACTGCAGTTGGAATGGTCTTTCTCCCCAACCCCAGGGAATTGCAAGGTGATTCTCTTACTGGGCTTCTTGATACAACAACCCCTCCCAGCACCTCCTCTACCCCACAGCATAGGATCCACCAGAAATGGATCTGCTGTAGAGTCCTTTCATGTTCCAGATGCCTTCTCGGTTGGCAGGTCCCTCAGTATGTGAGGTAGAACGTGAAATGTACTGTCTTGCTGGGCATTGCTGCTTTCTTTGTTCAAGAGGTCTAAAATGCAGAAATTTGACTTTTTTTACTTTGGAAGTCCTGTCCTGATCATTGGACTTCCCAAGACTATTGAAATGGCATATTCCTGAGTTGTCACTGGATTTATCTCCCACCTTCTGGGGGTGAGTATGAGTCACCAGAGCATATGCTGTCCACATCTTTGGTGCCATTTGATGATAGATCCGTGTGACACTGCAGGATGTTGGAACAGAACCAGCTCACACTGTGAAACTAAATGCATCTAGTACTGCTTTCATGATGGACATGGGAAAGCACATGTTCACAGCTCCAAGGCAGAATGCCATGTTCCAGGGGCCTTCGTGTGCCCTAGCTAAGATGCCATGTGGCCACTGCACCTTCTTCCAGAGCTGCCACTCAATTCAGCTGGTTGTGTGTAGGTGTGCTGCAGGGCCAAGTTCAGGAGGGACCAGGCTGGTGGACAAAGGGAGATCGAGCAGAGTCACTGCTCTGCATCCTAAGACCTGAAGGATGATGTCCTCAACATCCCCCAGATGCCACTTTTAAAATACATTGCTACTGGCATATATGTCGTAGACAGCTTCACTGGGGTCTACATCCAAGCCAGACAAGGTTTATGGGAGGAAGAGGATTTGTTTGAAAATTACAGATCCAGGGGCAGTTCCATAGTGGTGGAAGAAAATGGCTCCCTTTCATAGATCCAAGCAAAGAGAAAACCACCACCCTCCAGCCAGCACCACCACCAAACACACACCCAGAGTAGGGATCCCAACAGAGCTTAGACCTCTCTGCATACCTTTAGGCAGGAAATCAGATCAGCTCCCAAACCCACCTTTGGGCTGGACCCCAGGATCCATCCGCCCCTAGTGACACCTCTTCCAGCCAAGTGGCTGGAAATCCAAGTTAAAAACTCCTGAGTCTATTGGGGCACTCATTCAACTACCACAATATATATTTAAATTTATCAGCATACAAAGAGTTAGGTTTCATTATGGTGTTTTCAAACAACAAAAAAAATTGTTTTCTTTCCCCTTTAACTCTCTCCCTTGTGTCCTTCCTTCAACTTGGCCATGTTTCTGCTTTCATACTACATAGCACATATATTTTTAATTGTTTTTGATAATTTCATACATATATAATTAATATATCTATCTAATATTTTGATCACTACTACCCTTATGCCCATGGCGCTCCTGCAGGATGCCCTTCTTCCCAATTAGTCCTTTGAGGAAAGTGGCCCAATCAAGACAGGGCTTTTAAGCCAAGGATAGAGTGGTGGGAGGGAAAATCCAGGAACCTGACACATGGGGGGGAAAAAAAAACTTTATGTATTGGTGTGTAAAGATTTTCACTCTGGCTGGCGTCTTTTAACTGAGTCCCATGCTTGGTTTAAGCTCTTGCTGTTGTCTCCCTCAAGTGATAAGGTGCTCAGTTGTCACCTGTGTGTTAAGTATTCCTTTTGGTGGGCACCAGTGATACCAGTGCCGTTGCCCTTATTATAACTTGTTTCAGTGCTTGGAGAATCAAACCCAGGTCCTTGCACATGGAAAGCAAGCCTTCTACCTCGGAGCTACATGCCCAGTCCTAACCATTAGCTTTAATCTGGTGCTTTATTCTCCCCACAACTAAGTCTCAGAGCCTCTGGTATTGCCGGGTCATGAGCCTCTTGGGGGTTCTGTGTGACATTTAAACTGCGTCAAAGGGCGAGCCAGTGTTAGGAAAGAAGGCCGAAGGTGGTTCTGGTGGAGGCACTGGCAGGGTGAAAATACCAAATTGTAAATAATCCCATGTTCTGACAAATACAGCTAGCTCATCAGTATCACCCTAGAACATTGATTCCTGAAATGTAGCCCCGGTTTGATAGGGGGAAACCCCACAAACTGTAATCAAAATTCATTACTTAGGTTGTACTATTTAAAAATAAAAGGAAATTAACAAGTGAAGGCAAGGATGTGGAGAGAGTCAGGTGCCCTGCAGGTAGGAATGCCGAATGATGGTGCTAGGTGTGTTTCCAAGCGAACTTGCACCCAGTGCTCAACTCCAGCCTCCCTCACAGTCGTCAGAGGTGAAGGCAGAACAAATGATCATCCATAGGTGAGTGGACAGCAAAATGTAGTGTGTACATGACCCAGTGTTACTAGCATGTGGGATTCCGACACATGCTACAACATAGATGAACCTTGAGGAAGAGGGACATTGTGCCAAGTGACATAGACGGACCCAGAAGTGGTTCCATGACCTCACATACTTAGGAGAAGGCAAATTTTGGAGATATAGGCTGTATAGGTTTACTAGGTGTAACGGGAGAGGGAAAGGAGTCATTGATCAATATGCAGAGTTTCCATTTGGGATAATGATGATTACAGTGCTTAGTGACATTGAATTGTATACTTAGAAGTGGTTAAAAGGATAAGTTTTATGGTATTTTTACCACAATAATATTCTTTACAAATGCCTCCCTGGACAAGCAGTATCCACATCACCTGGGGCGTTATTAAAAATGTAAATTCTTGGGCCTAGTTGCAGTCAGCTTTCTAGTTGCTGCGCAGAAAGAACCCAAGCAAAAGCGGCTTGTGGAGGAATGGGTTTATTAGGTTTACAGGAATCTCCCCTCGATGGAGGGAGGGATGGCAGGGGAAATGATGTCATGAACAGAGGGTGGACATCACCTCCACCACAGCACTGCCAACAGCGGCAGGAAGGTGTGCCAAACACTGTCAAGGGGAAGCTGGTTTATAACCCCATAAGCCCGCCCCCAACAACACAGCTCCAGCGAGGTTGTAAAACCCAAACAGCCATCAGCTGAGGATCCATCAATCAGAACACATTCATTTGTTTGTGGGGGATACCTGGATCAAACCATGACAGGCCCTATCTTTAGAGTCAGAAGCTGGTGGGTCCCAGCAATTCTGAAGAACTCTATGAAGAACGGTTGCTCTATAGCACAAGGCTGCAGAGGAAGGTAGCAAGAGCTCATAGAGGACCTTGTCTGCCTTGCTAACATACTTAGATCTTCTCCTGCCTGTAAGGAAGGAGCGGATTCAGATTTTTAAGGACAAAAAAATGACATTGTCAATTTGTGAATTTGGTATTAAAATTTCAAAAATAACATGCATGGGACTGGGGAGATTGCTAAATGGGTAAAGCACTCACTGTGATGTGCCAGATTTCAGGGTCCCCAAAGACCACCCAGGAGTCGAATCACACCAGGGTCTTTATTGCAAGCTCGAACCTGGTCTCTCAGCTTTCACCGACACAGCGGATCAGAGAGGAGAGCCCTGAGCCCAGAATTAGCAGGGTTTTTATAGGGATTTTAGCAAGGGTAGGGGGTTTCCAACTTGGCAGTTACATGATTGGTTGACATTTAGCAATCATTTAGCAAGCATAAAAATATATATTTTGGCTATAAAGAAATGAGTACATGGCAATCATGTAGTTTCAAAGTCTCCAAACAACATATTTTGACATGAGTCAACTTTTCCCAAAACATGCTTATCAATTATTCCTGTCCATTGCCCAGGGCGACACTCTAACCCAGTATAAACTAGTATAAACTATTCTCTGCCTTATCTTCAGGGACTTCTTTCAGCAAGGTTTATTTTAAAATGGCTGTGCTTATGCTAAGAACATATTATATTTTATTGGGGTCTCAGAGCTGCACAATCTTAAGGACCTGAGTTCGGATCCCCAGCACCCACGTAAGACCATGTGAAGTGGCTTGTCCTCCCATGGTGAGATGGGAGGTGGAGACAGGAGAGTCTTCAGGAGCTCAGCTAGTCAGCATACTCAGACCCTGCCTCAAATCAGTTGGAAGGGGAGAACTAACATCCCAGGTTCTCTGACCTGTACACGCATATCATTGTATGGGACTCACAAGAACATGGACTGGAGAGATGACTCAGCAGCTAAGGGCACTTTTGTAAGGCCTCACAACCCAGGGTTACTCCCCCCAGTACCCACACAGTGCCAGATACACAAAGTGGACCTGTGTTTGCAGTCTCTCTCTCTCTCTCTCTCTCTCTCTCTCTCTCTCTCTCTCTCTCTCTCTCTCAAATAAATATAAATAAAATATTTAAAAAGCTTATTGAGTGATAATATGTGGAAATTTCATTTCTTGGGTGAAATTCTATGGTTCTGATAGTTGAATTGGAATGATAAGTTAAATTTAAGGGTTAGTACCATGACTCAGGGAACTGAGCGGAAGAGGGGGCGGAAAGATTGTAAGAGTCATGGTGGAGGAGAATATCCAAAGACATCACCCCCCTCAGTAACAACATACAAAGGGGGGTGGAACCGGGCTGACTCCTAGGCTATCCATAATCCCCTACCCAATGGACTGATCCAGACTGCCCACGGAGGAGGATACCCAGCTGATTGGGGACAGGGAAGAGGTAAACTGAGGAACTGGGGATAACTCATTATTTGTTCATTAAATGTATCTCATTATGGATAATAAAAAAATTTAAGGGTTAGTGAGCAGTCAGATCTATGAATCTGAAGAGCATATTGGAGGCTCAGGTCCTGGAGATATAGATTTGCTATTAAATGGCTGTTAACACCTACGAGTGGAATCTTGTGGTGGAACCTTTGAGGAGTGGGACCTAGTGAGAAGTAATTAGGCCATTGTAGATACCACCTTTGGAAGGAAACGATGTAGTCCTCCCAGGAACCTGGTGAGTCCCCACAAGAGTGAATTATAAATAAGGCCCTGAAGAGTGGCCCCTGAACCTCTCCTCTGGCTTCCTTTTTCACTTTGAAATCTGCAGTAACCATTCCTTGTGTGATGACATCAACCACACGAGGCCCTTAGCAGAGGCCCAGACGATGGAGCTGCCCGATCTTGGATTTTCAGCCTCCTCTTTGGAAGTTATCCAACTGCAAGCATGTTGTTCCAGCGACAGAAAATGGTCTTGCTTGTCAATATCCCTTTGCAATGGCATCACCCTGCCTCGTGAGTTATGCTCTTAAGGTTCGTTTGCCCTGCTGGGATGGACTTGTACTCCTGGGAGTGTCATCATCACATTCCTGGATGGGCTCCCTCAGCGTCTCCATTTGCAGGGCTTTAAAGCTGTGGCTTCTTTGTCACTCTTAGTCTCAATTTCTCTTTGTTTCTTTGTCCCCTTCCCTCTCTCCTCACACACTCATCGCCCTCTCTCCCCATGTCAGGAAGAACTCCCTCCCCTTTTCTGTTACATTCTACTGTTTTACAACACACAGCTCACTTTCTTCCTTGTATTCTATACTTTGTGAGAAAAATCAGTAGGGTTCTTGCTTCTGATATTCTGTATTTTGTTTTGTTTAGAAAACCTTACCTTTAATTCCCACTTTGAGGGTTCTTTGTAAAAACACCTACCTTTTTATCTTTGAGTAGTTTCTATTCTTAATGTGAATAGTATTGCTAATACTACTCTGCATATAACTGAAATATATTGGTTACTTGTTGCAGTGATAAAAACAACTTAAGGAAGGAAAGGAATATTTTGGCTCTCTTGGGAGAACAACCCACCAAGGCAGGAAAGGCAGTTGCAGGGATTATACCCACAGGGAGGAAGCAGAGAGGGATGAACACTGAAATTCAGCTCACTTTCTCCTTTTTATTCAGCCCAGGACCCCAGTCTTTGAGACGGTGCTTCCCATAGTGGATCTGCCCTGCTCTGCTAAACCTTTCTTCATAGACATACCCCAGAGGTGCTTTCCATAGTGATTCTAAATTCCATCTTGTCGACAATCAAAATTCACCTTGTCAACTTGCTAGGTTCTAAGTGTACACTTACAATAGTGTTCCCAGTGCTGGAAAATAGCCAAGTTCATCAATGAAACCTCTCTATCCTAAATTTAGAAAGTGGGAAGCCTCTTTTCATCATCTTCCATTAAGTCAAATTTCAGGACCCAAAGAAGCAAAGAAGCAATTATAATTCTGTTTTTCTGTCTCAAAACTACAGGGGCACCATCTGACTGAATGTCTAATAAAATTCTACATTTTGCTTAGGTATCATCTATTAACTATTGACTTGGGGTGAAAACATTGTTCTCTTAATGCCCATAGATGGGAGGATTAGCCACATCCATTGGAGAGAAAAGAAAGCACATTTTCAGGTTAAAATATCAATAAAAGAGAAAAAGCCAGGCATGGTGACTCATGACTTTAATCCCATCACACAAAAGCTGAGGAAGAGTGGATCACTGTGAGTTTGAGGCTAGCCTGGGCTATTATAGAGTGAGTTCAGGCCAGCCTGGGCTAGAGTGAGGCACTGTCTCAAAAGAAAGTAAAAGAGATTTGAAATATTAAATTAGGTCAAATAAACCCTTGAGAAACATTTTTCTATTTCCAAAAATATTTTTTAATTTATAGTGTCTGGAATTTGTCCTTTTAAAAAAGAATAGATTTAGTTGAAGACATAAAGCAATGTTTCTTTGCCAAAGAAATAAAAAAAAACTTAAGAAAATAATATTCACTTTAGCTCTTTGGATATCACTATCAAGTGAAAAGCTCAAGCCTTGATATTTATAGAATTCAGAATTAATTCCATTAATCTGCTGCTTTGCAGGTTTCCCTTTGCCCTGATAGCATTCTAAAGGAGTTTAAAACCTTTGACTTACTCTGCAGATATTTCAGTTAACATAAAAAAAGAATAATGTACTAATAGGGAAAATTAAATGGGTTTAAAATTCTAAGATTTGGAACTGTGGTGGTTTAAGTCAATGGACTAATCAAGCCTCAGTTTTAGATGCCGTTAGTACAATATCCTAATTACTGCAATCTGGTTTTCCTTAGGAATTGTTAAGGTCAAAATTGAAAGCTTGATTCAAAAAGGAAATTAAAAGTTAAGACAAGACAATGAAAATATTTTTATCCCCAACACATGTCACCATGGATGATTGAGTTGACCTTGGGAAGTTGAGAACAATTTGTCTGTAAATCACAATGGTGTTGGCTAGAGGGTATTGAAATTGCATTTCAAACTTTTGAAGCAGCATAATGTCAGTTAGTTGTATTATTTTTTAAATAAAGTTGATTCATTATGTATTCAACAAAACTTATCTTACATGTTTTGGTGGGGAGGGTTTTTTTGTAATAGTTTCAAAATAAAGCAGAAACAAAAAAAAAGGTCTTATATCAGACCACATATTCTGATTGGTGGATTCTCAAAATACGACTCAAGTTTATTATTAGGACAAGACTTATTAATGAATGGACAAAATGCTTTTATTATTATTAGAGTGATAATGGATTTTGAGGTCTTTCTTCTCTCATAAAATATATATCTAGTTGCCTTCCCATGTCTAAAATTATATTAAGCAAGATTTTTAATTTTCAGTGAAAAATAGAATTAAAATCCAGAAATTTTTATGACTTGTAAAATTGATATTTATCATTTCTCTTACTTAACAATGGCATTCTCACACATAAGAAAATTAAGTGATACCTGGCTTAAAAAAACTATTTTATTTATTTATTTGCAAGCAGAGTGGGATAGAGAGAAGAGACAGAAGGAGAGAGCAGGCAGGCACTCCAGGGCCTCCAGCTGTTAGCGATGAGAATAGGCTGGAGATCTGAATGGCAGAATGGGAAGCTGTGGTCCATTCTCATCGGCCTGGAGGCCTGCGCCCTGACCACTCCCTCGACAGAAGACCACTGAGGCCTCTGCCCTGAGCCTCACCAACTGCTCCTCTTGTGTCCCACCCACCACTCAAGCCCCTTGGTAAACTCTGGTTAGGTGCAAGCATGAGGAGAGCTGACTGGGCTCCATGTTTTTATCTAAACACTATAGTTCTAAGGAGAAGTGTTAGAGAGACCAGGACCTGGCCAATGGAAGGAGATAGAGCTGGGGGTGTCAGGGTACACAAGACAGGACCAGAGAAGGGGTGAACGGGAAGAATGATCCCTCTGCTGATTTACATCTAATGATGGAGGAATGAGAATTTTTTTTTTTTGAGGTAGGGGTCTCACTCTGTCCCAGACTGACCTGGAACTCTGTAGTTTGAGGCTGACCTTGAATTTACAGTGATCCTATTGTCTGCCTCCTGAGTGCTGGGATTAAAGACTTGTGCCTCCAGGCCCTGCTGAAGATTCTAAATTGACTGATGATAGACTTAGGGGTAAGCATGAGGCTGGCTGAATAGCCAGGAATAAGGGTTTATACATCAACTTAGGAGGAGGACACGAGGAGACAAGTGGCTTCAGAGAAAGCAAATGGACGTATGACAGTTTGTGATCATGTGTGTGTAGTGTCTACGTTACTGCAAATTGTCTCCTTCCTCGCTGGGCAGTCCCCTGGCAGGGGCTTATGGTGGTCTCCTTCTTGGAAGCAGGGAAGCTCAGAGAAGACTGGCTTGAGCTGGGCCTGGGTGCAGGCTTGCAATTCCAACTACTCAGAGGCAGAAACACAAAAATCCAAGTTCAAGGCCAGCCTAGACAACTTAATGAGACCTGATCTCAAAACAATTCAAAGGACTGAAGATACAGATGAGTTTTAGTGTCTTTCCTAGCATACACATGGCTCTAGGTTTAAGCTCCATTGCCTACCCACCCCTTCTTTATATATTTGTTATAAATCAAATATCTTCCATTTTAAGAACATGTTCACCATCTGGGGGCTGTAAATTCCTTTAAAGTCAAGGATATGAAGTGGGTAAAGGATAATATTAGGGAAACAGCTGAAGTACACAGGTTATTCTGTGCTCCGGCTTTTCCCAGGCCTCTAATCCTTGAATTACCATTCGTGATTTGTGATTTCTACTATCTTAAAAATAAAATTATCAAGTTATTTGGAAAAATCCTGTGTTGAGTTTAGCCCATGGAATTTCTTTGGGTGCGTAATCAAGCCTGATCCTTACTCTTGGGAATGGTGGGAGGCAGGCAGAGGGGGGAGATGGTAACAGTTGGAAGGCTGGCCCCCTGTGTCAAAATGGAGCAACAAGCTACTGAGCAAAGTATTTAAGAGTACCTACCAGGCCTTTAACATGAAAGTTCTGGAGTCCACATTTTCTGGCTTTTTGGGCATTGTGCAAAATCCACCAGGTTAGTTAGGCATCTGCTAGATGGATGTGGGAGCATTGGCTAAGACTGAGTAAAAAGCTTGCTAGGTTGTTCTCAAGTATAATTTACTTAATTGTTTCTGGCCTGGTAAGTATACCCAGAGGCTTTTATTGATGCATGTGATTCAACAGAAACAAAAACCAATAAGGACTTTATCGACCTGTGGCTTAATGGGTTTAAATAAATTAACTTCTTCTGGATCAATCCGACACACTGATGATATTTGCAATCTATTAACTTTTTAATGATTCTCCCCCTTAGTTACAACTTTAATATATAACTTTGGGGAAATCTTTTTCCACTCATCAAGCAAAGGCATTATTTTCTACATACCAGAGAACTTCAAAATGCATCGATACACACTCAAAAAAGCATCTACAAGAAAAGCCTGTGCCCTAGCCCTGGATTCCAATTTTAGATTTAGACTCTCAAGCTAGTTTTCATTTACTTAAGGGAGAAGAGAGAGAGAGAGAGAGAGAGAGAGAGAGAGAGAGAGAGAGAGAGAGAGAGAGAGAGAGAGAGAGAGAGAGAAAGAGAGAAAATGAATATGAGTGGGTGCACCAGGGCCTTCTGCCACTGCAAATGAACTTGACATATGTGCCGTTATGTGTCTGGCTTTACATGCTCACTAGAGAATTGAACCCTGGGAGTCAGACTTTGCAAGCAAGCATTTTAAACACTGAGCCATCTCTCCAGCCCCAAATTATATTAATGTTTCATGAGAAAGATTAAAAGCAGAGCCCAGGAGGTGGCTCAATGGATAAAGTGCTTGGATGCCCAGACCC